>JAJAGP010002055.1:55079-132139 GCA_025084515.1 Ancistrus triradiatus
TATATAGATAGATAGACCATCCACTGCACTTAATGGAAGAAAGGACGGATTAATTAGTGAATATGATTAGATAGATGAATGCAGATCAGTACCAAATAATGAGTAATTAAGGGTCGATTCTAGGATCAGAAATTTAGAGGTACTGAGTATGTAATTAACAAAAAAAACCTGTATATTTTAACATAATCTTGGACTATCATTCTTGTGAAGGAAGAACATTTGACTTTTTGTCAAAAGAAACACTGGGTAGAATGCCACCAACAAATCTGAGAAAACATCCTTTAATACTGAACCTGTGAGCCACAAAGCCATCACTTGGATCATACCATTTGCAAGGCAGGGGGACTGTTGTATTTAAACCATATGGTTGCAACATTTTTTTCCCCCCAAGACAAACCTCCACTAAAAAACAACAATTTACCCTCATATTTAGGGGTGTTGTGACTTGCTTGGGCACCCCTGACATGGCCAGCCACACCTATGGAATAGATGATTTGTGGGTTAAAGTAGACAGTCCGAGAGGAAGCATTTCTCAATCATAACACCTGGATAGAGAAAAACAGTTGCCTGTAACACTCGTTAAATGACAGTTTGTATGTGGTTAGTAGGTATTCATCAGATACTACTCACTTTGTGACCTATACAGATATGTATTAACTTATCTACCTATCTGTTCTGTCTTCCATTTGTATACGTATGGGATTTATGCAACATTCATTACATCGGAGCTTTACTATTTGTATTGGCTTGTTCAGAAGTTCAAAATCCTGTCATTTATCTCTGTAAGAATGCCATGTCCTCTCATTTTACCCATTTTAGTTTCAATTCCATTTTTAGACCCGTGGATTTATGTGACAATGTCACCACGTCTGATGTCATTTTCATTTTATTAAGTGATGAGTCACATCCCAGATGTGTGAGAATCCGTATATAGGTGGGTAGATTACACAGGGGTGGATGGAAAAAGGGATGATATGATTAGTGAATATGATTGGATAGATGAATGCCAAATACTGAACTGATGATTTGTGGTTCCTGTCTGTCAACTCGGCAATGGATTGACCTGTAGAGAAATTGATCTGTATAGCTTTGTTGGATGTATGGATGGATGGATGGATGGATGGATGACCACTTGTTATTGTTGGTCAAATGCTTCATATTACTGATTGATAGTTGGATAGATGATGAATGGATAAATAGATCAATATGAATGGTTAACATAAAAGGATGGCTGGATGAATGGATGGATGTATGGAATGCCAATTGCTTGATGTAATTATTAATTTGTAAATAATAGACTATGAATGGATGTCCACCAGTTCCTGTCAGTCTTGTGCTTGATGTGCTGTCTAATTAATACTTGGATTGATAATGGATGGATAATAGAATGATTAAGATGAAGCATGAAGACATGGTTTATAGGACACAAGATCCCACACTGACTCTTTGTGCCAGACTAAATAATGCTGGAATATTAATGTAGCTTATGTTTATTTGAACTATTAACTTATTAACTAGATGACCTTAGATAAGTTTAATTCTTACAAACAACATCTAGGCCACCCAAAGATGTTGGGTCTCTTTTTGAGTCTTGGTCCTCCCAAGGTTTCGTCCTTATAAGGTTTAGGGAGTTTTTCCTTACCACTGTTACCCTAGGCTTGCTCAGTATGAGCTCTGGGTCTAGATAATAGATGACGGTCCACAGTGAGACTCGCAGAAGTCTGGGAAGAGAATATAAATTTGTAAAGCTGCTTTGAGACAATGCTCCATTGTAAAACGTGATTTGATTTTGACTTTGTTTCTAGGTGAATGGATAATGGGTAGATGGAGAAATGCATAAAATGATGGATGAACTATCATTTGTTCCTATTATTCAAATGCTCAATGTACTGTTGATTGATAACTGGGATGGATGAATTGATAAATGAAGATAAAGGCTATGTAACTGCTAGTATTTAGAAAAAACAAAACCTTTCCCCTCACACCTTCTCATTCTTTTAGGAGGTGGACATGGCAGCGGGTGGTGATGGAGTGTATGACCCGTCTGGCTGTCCTTGCCATGCTGTGTGCGCCTGCTCTTGCACGTAAGTCTCCTCTACACACAAAGAAGCATGAAATCCACTGGAATTCCTCATAAGTGTACTGTAAATAATCTCAGTTTCTGAAATAGGTGTCACGTAGCTGATACTCTTCCACAAAGAATAATCCAGGCAAAAATACAAAATAATTAAACATCAAACATAAAGCCATAGCCAAAAACATGAACACAGTTTATTAGGCTTAGCATCTCAGATGGAGAATGAAGTCTGCATTTCCAGCTTTACAAATCCAATGCAAATATTCTTACATTACCTTAGATGCGCTAAAGCAATAGGTAGACAAGTTTTGTACACTGAAGACGTCTTGCCAATCCAACAGTTAGTTGTTTGCTAGTATGCTAGCAAAGTCAGCAACTATAAACATTAATACACAAGTGTAAAATGTAGTAATACAAACTAACATTGGTTCCACATTGACTGTAGATCATATCAACACATTTTGGATAATAATATTTAATAAATTGTAGCACACCACACACTATTTTCATCTACAGCACTTTAGCAGATCTGGTGCTGAAAGACAATGCAGCAAAGGAGTTCTTCTGTTGGAGTTCTGCAAAGCTATTGAATGAGAGCACAGAAAACCAATTCGCCTATCAAATGACAATACAACGAATCCATTCTGCCACTGAATGACAGTCCAGCAAAACTATTGAAGGATGACACAGCAAAGCAACACGATGCAATACCAATGTAGGAAATGCAGGGAAGCAGCTGAACTCCAATGCAGCAAAGCAGTTTTTGGAGTTCAGCAATGCCAGTGAACAACAACGTGGAAAAGCTATTGAATGTCAATACAGCAAACCAATTCTTTATGCAGAGTGACTAACAACTGATACAATGTTACTTTCCAAACTGCTGTGTTAAGGCCCTTGCTCCAGGACCAAACATTGGCAGATGGGGGATTTGAACCTCGGACATTATGGTCCACTAACCATTGTGCCACCACAACACAGTTGGACTGAAATCCAGTGCAGTAAAGCTATTGGAAAAAGAAACAGCAAATATATTGAAGCAGTTACTGAATGACATTTTTGGGCAAAGCTTTTGCACAACATTGCAGCAAAGCTTTTAAATGACAGTTCAGCCAAGCAATTGAAGGCCTAGGTAACAAAATTTCTCAGCAACAATGCAGCAAAGCACTTTTGCTGTAAATCAGCAACTCAAGGCTACTGAACAGTGATGCAGCAAAGCATCTGAACATCAATGTAGCAAAGCTCCTGTCTAATAAAGCAGCAAAGCAGTTCTGCTATTGAATGGCACTGCAGTAAATGCAGTTGAATGCCAATGCAGCAAAAGCAGTCAAACGGAAATGCAGGAAAGCTACTGAACAACAAAACTGTCTAATAAAGCAGCTGAACATCAAAGCAGTCAAATGCCAATGCAGCAAAGCAGTTCTGCTATTGAATGGCACTGCAGCAAAAGCAACTGAATGCCAGTGCAACAAAGCAGTCGAATGAAAATGCAGGAAAGCAAAGCAGTTCTGCTGTCGAATGCCAGTAGGTTCATAGGAATGACCTGATTAACAGGCAAAAATTCACCATTTATGCTCTCTCAGACTTTCAGCCATACATGGATCTCCCAACATCAAGGCAAATACTTTGAACCACTTTGGAGCCTGTGTTAATTTTGTTGGCTGCATTTTTTTCTTATTGCCATTTCCTAATGGGTTGATATTAAGTATCTTTACTGTAGCATTTGTGGTTATTTATTCAGAATCCACAAACCACAAAGAGTCTTTGCTCGTTATGTGATTTAAACCAATTCCTGACCGAAAGTGTTTGTGGTGGGACAGTGCTGGGTGGCCTCACCGCAGACAATCTGGCTGCAGTTTGAGTGGAAAATAAATTGTCATGATATTTTTGAGGTTACACGCTCATTGTGGTTTACAGTTTAACAGAGCAGCTCCTGCTGCTGCATCTGTGTAGCATCAGTTGGAGCTCTGATGGCTTCAATGAAAGACAATGAACACAACATAAACTGTTAAAAACCGTGTTTAAACCATATTTTTTCTTTTACAGAGGTGGATTTAAACAGGCTTGATGGTGAGACAGTGTGTCCACCTATAAGAAATGGACAAGATGACCTTCCAGGTAAAGTTAACCAAGAACCAAACGTTTCTTCTTGACCTCTGCACGTTTTAAACCCTTCTTTATCTATTCCTTTTGGACATTTTCACCACTTTATAAAACAATATTTATCTTTATTCCATGCACTATTGAGCATCTTCTAGACATTCTCACCTGTCTTCCACCTTTCCTGGGTCTCCTTACAGATTTACTGACCTGGCTTTCCCTGTGGGTCTTCTTACACTCCTGAAATTTGTTTGGATGTAAAATTATTTTGGATCTCATATTGGTTCTCAGCGTTCTTCAACCCCTTTGGACCTTCTTTGTGATCTATTATTTATCCTCTTCTCACACTTTTCTTAACCCATTCTGGATCTACTTTGGGATCCCCTTGCCTTTCACTAGTCCCTTCTGTATCATCTCCTTATATATTCTCTCAGCAGTCTTCAACCTCATCTATAGCTTCTCTTTTTGGTCTTCTTACAGTAATTCATATCTATCTTCAACAAATAGTTGATCTTTTGCTGGACATATTACCCTTCAACCTCTTCTAGATTTTCTTCTGGTGCTCTATCATCAACCTTCATCAGTCCCTTCTGAGCCTTCTAGATACAGACCCTTTCACCTCTGTTTAGCCTCTCCTGATGATTTGCCTTCTGGGTCTTTTTGTACCATCTTTCAATCCTTCTGGATCTTCTCGCCTCTATTTAACTCAGTCTTGATCTTCTTATACTTAAACTTTCTCAACTCATGATACTCTATATCTTCTTCTAAATCTCTTTACCCTTACCTATCATATCACCCGTCCTTAGCTTTGTTCTTATAGTCTTCTTAGACTTCTTCATATCCATCTGGGACCTCTCACTTCTCATTGTTCTCAGCCTTATCAAATCATTTTTTCAGACTTCAGTGCTTTGGATCCTATAATCTTTCAGCAATCTCTTCTGCTTCTGAACCTTCTCATCATTCTTCAACTCACATTTAATTTTCCTCCTTCTCACACAGTTCATCCCCTTTTTACTTTTTCACTTTTGTATTCGCTCTCTCTTTTCCTTTCTCATTCCCTCCTGTTCTGGATTGCAGTTGCTTCTCTTTGAACATTTCACTTCATGCATTTTCATCCATTTCCAGCCACTTTTGGATAATCCCTTTTCTGGATCTTCTCACTTCTAACTTGTACTTTCCTCATTACAAAATAAACAAAATTAACGCAATATCTATTGAAAAACCCTACCATATATGAAAAAGAATCAGCTCTTATCAGAAACACTATAATTGTAACACAATACACTTCACACAGTATACATCTGCTGCGTACATGCCCTTGTTTTTTATTTATTTATTTATTTATTTATTTATTGGATCTTATCACTTTTCAACTGACACCTTTGGGCTTTCTTCCAATGGATGTAATAATATTGATCATCAACTCTTATCATATAAAAAGATCAGTTCCTTTCAAAACATTTAAATTGAACTCTAAACCTTCTATTGACCATAGCCTTACATGGTTTACTCTAAATGGCTTTTTTTCTGCATCCTCTCACTTTCTATATGCCTTTTTGCACTACCTTCCTCTGGTGCTAATAATCCTGATATAATATTATCATATTACCAACCTTGCCTTAGAACAATCAGATCTAAGAACATTGGAACAGAACATTAAGTCTTGCATAGATCGCTTGTAAATTATTCTTTTTTTTTTATCTTCTCACTTTCTTCGAGCCCTTCTGGGCTTTCTAATAATAGCAATAGAATATGACCATATCACTAAGCCTAACACCAGGGAAGAATGATTAGATCCGAGAACGCTGAAATGAAGCACAGGTTTTCTATTATACACATCTTTACACTGATTATTCTTTCATCTTCTGACATTTCTTTAAAGCATTCAGGACAAATGACCAACACTGCTATCAGGAAAGAATAATCAGACCAATTAGCCTTCTACCGAAACATAGTCTCAAACTGATTGTTAATATATATCTCAGATGCTAAAGAACTAATATACCTCTTCTATGCTATACATGGTTCTTAAATGGTTAACCCTTCTAGAACATTCTACTCTTGAAAGCTCTTGAAAACGGTAAACCTGATAAGTATCATTTCAAAGCAGCCCTCAGATCTCAAACGAGCCAAATAAAATATTCCACCACAGGCAGCAGCAACACTTCAGGCTCAGCAAGATCTTAATTGGTTTCACTAGCTTGGTTTTAGCTAAGGTACGCAGGAGTCTCAACCGCTAATCACTGTCACATGCGTATCCTGGAAAGTGTGTACACAGGAAAGTGTGTAAGTAGAACTGAAGGGGCGGAATCTGGACTGATTTGTGGAACAAACACACATTTAAGGTTCTCTCATCCCGCTTAAAAAATTCTGATTACAATTATGTACAGACAGGATTTGATAACAAGGTAGCATCTTGAATAACTCAAAGAAAAACCATGTATAAATCTGTACAAATGGAGGAATTCAAGACCATTATTACCCTCCCCAGGAGTGGTCGACCAACAAAGATCACTCCAAGAGCAAGGCGTGTAATAGTTTGCGAAGTCACAAAGGACACCAGGGTAACTTCTAAGCAACTGAAGGCCTCCCTCACATTGGCTAATGTTAATGTTCATGAATCCACCATGCATGGCAGGGTTTCAAGGAGAAAGCCACTGCTTTCCAAAAATGGATCACGGGGTCAAGCCAGAAGGCTATTGAAAGAATGTTTTGTGGATGGATGAGACCAAAAGAGAGTGTTTTGTTTTAAAAGAAAAGTGTTATGTTTAGAGAAAGGAAAGCACTGCATTCCAGCATAAGAACCTTATCCCATCTGTGAAACATGGTGGTGGTAGTATCTTGGTTTGGGCCTGTTTTGCTGCATCTGGGCCAGGACGGCTTGCCCTCAATTATAAAGGAAAATGTCAGGACATCTGTCCATGAACTGAATCTCAAGCACACAAGTTGTTCTACCAAAGAATGGCTAAAGAAGAATAAAGTTCATGTTTTGGAATGGCCAAGTCAAAGTCCTGACCTTAATCCAATGGAAATGTTGGGGAAGGACCTGAAGCGAGCAGCTAATGTGAGGAAACCCACCAACATCCCAGAGCTGAAGCTGTTCTGTACGAAGGAATGGGCTAAAATTCCTCCAAGCCGGTGTGCAGGACTGATCAACAGCTACAGGAAACGTTTAGCTGCAGTTATTGCTGCACAGGGGGGTCACACCAGATACTGAAAGCAAAGGTTCACATACTTTTGCCACTCACTAATATGTAATATTGTATCATTTATACATCCAAGTATAATATTTTTTGTCTCATTTATTTAACTGGGTTCTCTTTATCTACTTTTAGGACTTGTATACAAAAAATCTGATGATATTTTAGCCCATATCTATGCAGAAATATGGAAAATGCTAAAGGGTTCACAAACTTTCAAGCACCACTGTATATGATATTTCTGTTTCTCTTATGTGTATTTATGCAATTGTGTGGTTTAGGGTTCGACCTGATTTCCCAATTCCAGCTGGATGCAGTTTCTATGAAGGGACTAAGGAAGACAGAGGGTTCCACTCCAACTCAGGTCGCCTACAGACTCGACAGAGAGGCTAACTTCCAGATTCCTACTAGGTAAACAACCCACACACACACACACACACACACACACACACACACACACACACACACACTCACACACACACACACACTCTAAAAATTCCTGATCAGTGTTCTTTACAGATGTTCTGTTATTACAGGTTACATACAGGTGTTCCTTCTTGTTACAAAGCTTTTAATTAACAAAAATAAAAAAATTCAACTTGTCTGAACACATATGGAATGTGAAAACCCCGATTTCCCAAAAATGCACAAAAGTCACTCTGGCACATCTGTACGGGGTTAAGACAGCTGTCACCAGCAGATATTCTCCAGGAGAACAAATGCTTATAATTATAATAAAACACCCGACAACATCAAGCACATATATTAGTTTCTAATAATAGATAAAGTAGCTGGGCAGAAATTCATATGGTAGTGCCATGGTGACTTCTTCTAATGCCAGTGATTGGAGATTGCCTGGTTATAAGCTTGATTTCAATTACCTTTTAGCAATGGGATTGTCTAGAGTGATTCTTAGATTACATTAAAGATGTCATGATTGCTACAACTGACCTTATATAGGATTTAAATATTTTATATTTATTTGATTAGTGGTGTAGCAAACAACGTATGTGTTGGAAGTGACGTGTTGTGGTAATGACAATTTGAATTTTTTTTAGAGAAAAAATGTTAGATCATGGGTTTTCTAAAACTACTCAACAGCTAGTATACAATGCATAAATAAATTACTTATAAATAAATATTTTAATGGTGTAAATGGTAATGACACTGAATAAACCTACTTTGTGATCAGGAGGAATTCATGACTAAATTACTCAAATTCCTAAGCATGTCACTTTTAAGTTAAGAAACACACATTGTGATTTTTAATGAATTAATCACTTTATTAGTTTATTTTAACAGAGCTGTTTGGAATTCTCAGTCGGGGACAAGGCAATGCATTGATGTGTAAAGCAATAATCATAGTCAATAGTCAATAGATGTTTAAATAAAGTCATAATGATTTTGGTTAATGAGTTTTTCTTGAAGTGCTGGGACTTGAATCCTGGACGTTCTATCCATAGTTAGGTACCTTAACCACTGGAGCCTCACAGTACGCAGTCTTTTTAGGTTGAAACAAATCCAATGTGTATTAAACCTTCCCCTTATCCCACTAATAGCCAATTACATGAGATATATGGTGACACAGTTTGCGCAATGCTAAACTGGGGGATATCATTTTCTTCCAACTGTTAGCCTGTTGCAGCTTCAGTGGAAATATAAGAAGCAAACTTCACACACCAGAGGAAACTTGTGTACTTTTAGGCTGGACCATCAACTGCTGCAACAGTATTTCTTATGGTGTGTTGTCATGACAGTGGAGTTATTTCACAACTACCAATCCTTTGTCAGGTCATTAAAGTATCTGGTTTATTGCTGAAGTGTTACTACATCCTTTATCCTATGGGAGAGGGAAAGAAACAGATAAATGCAGGAGATGATGGAGATAATGTCGAGGACAAGAGGACTAATTGATTTTCCTTTGTGGTTTGAATTACCACAGTGTGTGAGCTGTATCACCTGACAGTAAAGCAGCGAAACTGCATGCGGTTTGCAAATATGCCAAACTGTATGGTGAGGTACAATTTCTGCATTCAGTGCTTGATTATCATTGGAGGTCTTTTAGGAGTTAGCCTTACTGAGGAGGATCAAATGGGTCATTATGTACTATAGTTTTCATGCTGTGGTAACTGTGCCAAGAGTTCATTAGTTGCAAACTGATGCTGTAAGAGATTCAGGGTAATATCTGAATCTACTGGCAACCACTGAAGTTATGTAAGTGACAGCTGGTTATCCACCAGCTTTGTGCAGATCTAACCCACACTGAAGTGCACTGAAATTACTGTTATTTTTTTTGTAGTTTTTGTTATTTTGTAATACTTTGGCACTAATGTTGTCATGCGAGTCATGCCAATAAAGCTACATTCAATCTTGAATCTTGAGAGAGAGTCGCTCTGCAGCCCCTCTGTCAGGGATTTAGATAACAAAAGTTGGCTGATAGCCCCTGCCAGCTCGCAAGGAGGAGGGGGCATGCGGTATTCTAGAATAGAATCAAGTTGGAATTAATGATATATGATAAGATCTAATTAAGATATAAGCTCAGGTCTGTATGCATGTATTATAATAACATTATACAGTAAAGTGGTCACCAAAACTCACAATTTCCATCAAAGATCTGCTTCCAACTCTGTGTGGACACTCATGAGGTATTGTAAAATAGAATAAATGATATATAATGAGCTTTATTAAACATCAGAAGATCAGAAGATCGGATAGATGTGCATGCTCTATATGCATTTATTCATAATTACCGTATAAAATTGAGTTATGTAACCCAAATACTCCTGAAATATAATATGAACACTTTTTAGACAAAGTTAAAATATATCCAAAACATATATTAATCCCTACGCAGTTTCAGGATGACATGCCCTCAGATATTGTTTAAATTTTGTTGTATTTTTACCGGAGATTTTCGCCCCACACGGTTTATAAAGAGTCTTGTTTTCCTTGATATCAAATGACAAATGTGTCCATATATCGACTCTCCTCTTTCTCTCAGGTGTTGATATTGTCGAGCTAGTAAGGTCTCCCCGGGGTCAGATCAAACATCTGCGTCTTACCGCATTGCTGATTGGATCGCTTCCCAACTCAAGGAAAAGGTGGTTAGTGATGACTGTGGTGGGACCGTGGTAGCCTAGTGGTTAGACTCTGGAGCAGAAGGTCCAGGGTTCAAATCCCATCTCTACTAAGCTGCCACTGCTGGGTCCTTGAGCAAATCCCTTAACCCACCAGTGCTTGGACTGTAAGACTGTATAAGTTGTAAGTCGTTCTGGATAAGAGTGTCTGCTAAATGACATAAATGATGAGAACACTGGCGCCATGTCCTCAGCATAGGCTTCAGCTCATCCAATTGTCCCAAACACCAAAGGACCAGCTCTGGCAACAATAAATATACGAAGAAAAATCTAAACCACATGAGCACCCTGAATCCTCTTTTTGTAACCCTCATAATCCAAGTTTAGAGAGAGTGAGATGGCATCGACGGCCTCAGAGTTGCCCTTCATTAAGTGTACTAACCAACAGGAAACTCTGTTTATCACCTCACCTTGATCTGTTTACAGGCTGGTAAAATGCCGGCTTCAGCTCCATCCATAAATACGCCACCCGCCGAGTTAGCATGCCCATAGTAGTTCATACACCGCCTCAGCACATTTGTCTTTCAAATTGCCAGTTTTCTAATCGCCTGAAGCCCAAATCTGGGGCTGTACCTCCTATAATGAAAGCTTTACACGTCTCTTTGAAATGTGAAATGATTACAGTGGGGAATTTGATCCTCTAAATGCAGGAACATGAGGCTTTAAAGATTAAAGCGCTGTTGCTTTCGATTTATCTCCTGCATGTGATTTGATCCTGTGGGTCAGCACACACAGGGAAGTGGGTCATTATTCTTTGTGAGGACATATTTTCATGGACACCAGACTTTTGTAGAGATTATCAGGCTTTTTATGTTTGTTATAGAATGCACAACTCAGAGATATGGCAATGTTGGAAATAAACAGTTTATATTATAACACTTTTCACTTTTAAGATCAACTGAGGGCTGCGGCTTAACCTGAGACTCAACAGTGCCACCTTGATAGAACTGGAAATTGAATTCAGTTTCCTTCACAGCCTCAGATCATGTAGCTTTCTGATTTAGATATGATGGATAAAACCACATGGGACACATGGTAGCCTAGCGATTAAGGTACTGGACTATGGACCAAAAGGTCCAGGGTTCAAATCCCACCTCTGCCAAGCTGCCACTGTTGGGTCCTTGAGCAATTGCTTGGATTGTAAGACTGTATCAGTTGTAAGTCGCTCTGGATAAGGGCGTCTGCTAAATGCTGTAAATGTAAATGTAAATAAAATAAATAACAATATGACCCATATACAGGTATGCGCTGTTTAATGACTGCATTGCTTTCTGTGAAATAGCGCGCTGACCGTAATGGACGTTGTCCAAACATTACTATAGTCACATACAGTGGTGAACCCTACAGAAAATCTGTGAACCCTTTAGAATTTTCTATGTTTCTGCATAAATATGACCTAAAACATCATAAGATTTTCACACAAGTCCTAAAAGTAGATAAAGAGAACCCAGTTAAACAAAAATATTATACTTGGTCATTTATTTATTGAGGAAAATGATCCAATATTACATATTACTGAGTGGCAAAACTATGTGAGCCTTTGCTTTCACTATCTGGTTTGCCCCCCCTGTGCAGAAATAACTGCAGCTAAACGTTTCCTGTAGCTGTTGATCATTCCTGCACACCGGCTTTGGAGGAATTTTAGCCCATTCCTCCGTACAGAACAGCTTCAGCTCTGGGATGTTGGTGGGTTTCCTCACATTAGCTGCTCGCTTCAGGTCCTTCCACAGCATTTCCATTGGATTAAGGTCAGGACTTTGACTTGGCCATTCCAAAACATGAACTTTATTCTTCTGTAACCATTCTTTGGTAGAACGACTTGTGTGCTTAGGGTCGTTGTCTTGCTGCATGACCCACCTCCTCTTGAGATTCAGTTCATGGACAGATGTCCTGACATTTTTCTTTAGAATTCTCTGATATGATTCAGAATTCATTGTTCCATCAATGATGGCAAGCCGTCCTGATGCAGATGCAGCAAAACAGGCCCAAACCATGATACTACCACCACCATGTTTCACAGATGGGATAAGGCTCTTATGCTGGAATGCAGTGTTTTCCTTTTTTCCAAACATAACACTTTTATTTTAAACCAAATAGTTCTATTTTGGTCTCATCTGTCCACAAAACATTCTTCGAACAGCCTTCTGGCTCGTCCACGTGATCTTTAGCAAACTGCAGACAAGCAGCAATGGTCTTTTTGGAGAGCAGGTAAAAAATCAATTGTGTTAACTGTGTTAAAATCACTACTGCTCATAAAGTGTTAATATACTCTATACCTGTTCTCCTTCCAAGCCTGAACTTCCCCGGAGGCTTCCCACAGGAGTTCTCCTTCATGACCACGTTCCGCATGATCAAGAACACGGTCAACAAAGTGTGGAACCTGTGGCAGGTGGTGGACGAGAACGGCATGAAGCAGGCAGGAATGCGTCTGAATGGTGACCAGCAGGCCCTCGAGTTCTTCCTGACCACACTGGCCGGAGACCTGCAGACTGTCACCTTCCCCGGTCTTTCCGTGCTCTTCAACACAAAGTGGCACAAGGTGATGATCGGCGTGGAGAACGAGCTAGTCACACTCTACGTGGACTGCCAACCTGTCGACCAGAAGCCTATTAAGAGCAAAGGGTATGTCAGCACAGAGGGAGACACGCTAATCGGGAGGCTGGAGGCAGATCCGAACAGCTCTGTTGTGGTAAGAATCGTCCCAGCGCAGAGGCTGTCTGGAGTCCATGTTCTGCTTCAAATGTTTATATTGCTTTTGCACTGTGTGATTTAGCTTCTTCTTTATTAATTCTTAATGAATTAATTCTTCTTTATTTCTTTCTTTTGCCATCTTCCAGTTTGAGTTGCAGTGGATGCTGATTCACTGCGACCCAAAGAGAGCTCAGAGAGAGAGCTGCACTGAACTCCCTCAGTCAGAGGTAACCATTCCATTATCCGTCTCTTTATTGCTTTTGGAAAGCTGTTCTTCAAATTACCTAACATATGGGTAATAGATAAGATTTATCTGCAGTCATCTTTATTTTACAATGACTTTTTTGTCATTTTGGAGACATTGTCTCTGCCTACACACCCAATGCACCCCATTCGGACTTTGATAATTAGTGGATGTGTGCTGGAGCTGAAGAAATACAGAACAATATACAGGAAACTGTTAATAAAACCACAGTGTGCCTCACAAATTTTCATGTTCAATATATAAGAGACAGAAGATCATTTTGGCTCATATGCAAGCTTTTAGCCAATATTAGCTTTCTACTAGTTCTTTAAAGGCTTTGCTAGAATTAGCAAGTAGCAGCAAAGTTTTATGTTCCATCTAGGCCTGTCACGATAATGATATGTAAACTGATGGTTAATTGTCAGAAATAAACAAACGTGGTTAATGACTCTACATCTTTTTGTCCATGTTATACAACTTATGATCAAATGTCGTTATTAAGCACTAAACATTTTAATCTTAGAAAAAAAAGCTTTTTTTTCTTGTGAAAGAACAGGAAAAATATACACTATACACTTACCATAAGGATATACAGTGTATTGTATAAATGGTAAAATTCCTCCCATCTAGCAGGGCTATTCAACAGTTACAAACATTTAGTTGCAGTTGCAAGGTTATCACACCAAATACTCAAAACAAAGGTTCATGTACTTTTGCAAGTCACAAATATCTAATACTGGATTGTTTTCCTCAATAAATAATGGACCAAGAGTAATATTTGTGTGTAATTTGGTTATTGGGTTGTCCTCATATACAGTACGTTAACTACTTTTTTGGACTTATGATGTTGTAGGTCATGTTTATCCATATGAAAGTGTGCCTATTATATAAAACTACACATGTAGCTTTGCAGACAAAATTCACACTGCAATTTCTACTTCATAATCATATGACCAGTGTTGGGGGTACCATGGTACAAAATGCATTACAGTTATCTAATTACTTTCATTAACAAAGAAATGTAACACATTACAGTTTAAATTCTTCTAATCACAATATAGCTAATCATTAATAAAAAGAATTGTTACTTGCATTGTGCATGCACCCAACCTAGTGATTTGAGAAACAAGGCTTTCTGAAGCTCAAATGATCAAGGTTTTGAAATTCTCATAACCATGTGCCTTAGCAACATGGCCAGATTGGTACAACTGCCTCAGGAATATCTGAAAAACTCAATACAAATGATGGATTTCCTCCTTTAAAAAATAAAATCAATTTAAAGAGCTATTGGCTTTTATCTTTGTACTTTCCAGGAAGTACAGTAATCCCCCATTACATTTTGAAAGAAGTCATTAGTAATCTGTAATGGATTACTTGTTTTGAGTATTTAACCCAACACTTCATACAACTAAGAAATACAGTGCCTTGCAAAAGTATTCGACCCCCTTGCGTTAATACTTTGTAGCGCCATCTTTTGCTGCGATTACAGCTGCAAGTCGCTTGGGGTATGTCTCTATCAGTTTTGCACATCGAGAGAATGAAATTTTTGCCCATTCTTCCTTGCAAAAACAGCTGGAGCTCAGTGAGGTGGATGGAGAGCGTTTGTGAACAGCAGTTTTCAGCTCTTTCCACAGATTCTCGATTGGATTCAGATCTGGACTTTGAGTTGGCCATTCTAACACCTGGATAGTTTTACTTGTGAACCACTCCATTGTAGATTTTGCTTTATGTTTTGGATCATTGTCTTGTTGGAAGATAAATCTCCGTCCCAGTCTCAGGTCTTTTGCAGACTCCAACAGGTTTTCTTCCAGAATGGTTCTTTATTTGGCTCCATCCATCTTCTCATTAACTTTAACCATCTTCCCTGTCCCTGCTGAAGAAAAGCAGGCCCAAACCATGATGCTGCCACCACCATTGCTGACAGTGGGGATGGTGCGTTCATGGTGATGAGCTGTGCTTTTACGCCAAACAAAACGTTTTGCATCGTGGCCAAAAAGTTCGTCTGACCAGAGCACCTTCTTCCACATGTTTGGTGTGTCTCCCAGGTGGCTTGTGGCAAACTTTTTATGGATATCTTTGAGAAATGGCTTTCTTCTTCCATAAAGGCCAGATTTGTGCAGTGTACGACTGATTGTTGTCCTATGGACAGAGTCTCCCACCTCAGCTGTAGATCTCTGCAGTTCATCCAGAGTGATCATGGGCCTCTTGGCTGCATCTCTGATCAGTCTTCTCCTTGTTTGAGCTGAAGACTGAGGGACGGCCGGGTCTTGGTAGATTTACAGTGGTCTGATACTCCTTCCATTGCAATATGATCGCTTGCACAGTGCTCCTTCAGATGTTTAAAGCTTGGAAAATCTTTTTGTATCCAAATCCGGCTTTAAACTTCTCCACAACAGTATCTCGGACCTGCCTGGTGTGTTCCTTGGTCTTCATGATGCTCTCTGCGCTTTAAACAGAACTCTGAGACTATCACAGAGCATGTGCATTTATACGGAGACCTGATTACACACAGGTGGATTCTATTTATCATCATCAGTCATTTAGGTCAACATTGGATCATTCAGAGATCCTCACTGAACTTCTGGAGTGAGTTTGCTGCACTGAAAGTAAAGAGACTGAATAATTTTGCACGCCCCACTTTTCAGTTTTTTATTTCTAAAAAAAGATTGTGTCCCACTTGTTGTTGATTCTTCCCAAAAAATTACAATTTCATATCTTTATGTTTGAAGCCTGAAATGTGGCAAAATGTTGAAAAGTTCAAGGGGGCCGAATACTTTTGCAAGGCACTGTATATCTAGAATATCTATCCATGTCTAGAAAACTGAACCAGGTCAAAAAATCGGAAATTTTCTTACTAATCGTGACAGGTCTAGCTCCCGCTTTTGCTGCTGGCCAGTGGCGGCTGTTGTTTTGTACATGTGTGCTTGTTTGTTTCTCATTCTGCTGGTGAGGTGTGGGGTGGCAGTTTCACTAACTCTACACTGATACTCTATTCTCTCTCTTTGCTTCTTCAGATGTATGCCAATGCTGAGGTATTTGATTTTTCTCACTTGTGTTTTTTTTAAGCAAATAATCCCCAACGCTTTGTTGCTTAATAGATCTCAATGCTTTCTGCTATACTTACTGGGTGCTCCAGTCACCCAAGTAGAATTATATGAACATTAATTCATGAGTAGTTCTTTTTGTTGTTGTTTGTTTTAAAGTAGGATACGTTTTATGCCAGGCTTTTGTAGTGCTTGTGGAATTTTTGCAGCTAGTGAGCAGTAGCTTGTATTCAGCCCAAGTGAAAACAAATAAATCAGCATAGGGTGAAGACATTAAAGGTAATAATAATCATAAAAGTTGTATTATTTATTATACCAAGGGTTCTTCTGTTCTGATGCTGCTTATGAGGTAATGAGGAAATATTGCTATTGATTTAGTGTCATTTTGATGCTGGTTCAGCTGAAGTCACCTACCTTCTCTGTAATACAGATCTGTTCTGTAACAGTACAGAAAAACATATACAGAAACAAGCAAAAGTCTCGGCACCCAGATTACCAGACAGGTTAAATGTCGGACTTACAGTCATGATATACATAATACTATCTACACAAACGTCACTGCATTTATTCACATTCAGTGTAACCTGGGTGAAGCTGCAAATCTTGTCACAGCTTTACTACCTTTAAAAATATTGTTTCTACAGACAGTGACTCTAAACAACCAGCAAGACAAAGTGACTTCAATGAAAAAGTAACTACGGAGCAAAAGCAAACCAACTTTCAATTCAGAAAGCCAGAATAAACAGGGGTGTCTAAACTTTTACATGTACAGTATGTTTTTTCTTCCAGGTCCTAACTTTTGTATACGTCTTTAAATTGATAATCTTTGAAAAGACTAATGTTAATTGAATTGAACGGATTAATCCCCTCATTTAATTCAAGTCAAATTTATTTATATAGCGCTTTTTACAACACAGCATTGTCTCAAAGCAGCTTAACAAAGATATTGGCTCAAAGCCCTAGTTGAGCAAGCCTGAGGCGACAGTGGCAAGGAAAAACTCCCCAAACCTTACAGGGAAGAAACCTTGGGAGGACCAAGACTCAAATAGGGACCTATCCTCTTTAATTTTACATCTATTTCTGTTTTCGTTATATAGCAGCTAAGAACATCTCTTATAATAAGTGTAGTGTTAGGATAAGAACAATTAAAACAAACTTCTCACACTCCTTTTTGGTTGTATTTTTCGTCCTTCTCAGCCGGATCCTAAACCGATCCCTGGGCCTGCTGGACCTGCAGGTCCTGCGGGACCTCGAGGACCTCCTGGAGAGGATGGTCGTGATGGAAGAGATGTAAGCTTACCTGTTCAGCCTTGTTTCCACATTTGAGTTTGACTCTCCATAGGTTACATTTTGCCGGTAATCATAAATGTGCAGAATTTTTCACAAATACTATGAATTTATAACGCAGTCACGCTATGAACTTGTGAAATATGACAGGTTTGACAATTCGGCTTGGTTTTGGCGGTTTCATTGATGCAATTCAACTATATTGATCTGTTAATTTAAGGTATTAAATGGCTATGACGCCTCAATGGCATAATTAATCAAGTTAGAGAAGTGCATTTGCTGCAGAATGCCCATGTAGAACATGCAATTCCAGAACTCTACCAGCAGACAATGCCAGAAACTTCACTGCTCTTCACTGATTTTCAAATATCTACTGCATAGTCAAGGATTTAACGTTATGGTTTGATGACCAATCAGTAAAAACTGCTGTAAATTAGTAACATTTTCAGCCATAAACTCTTGTTAATATTTATGAACTTTTTATTTTAGGAAGTGCATCGAATGAGTATAAGGAGGCTTTATTTTGTAGACTTTATTTGTCTGACTTCTGGATCTAAAAATGTAATTTACCAACAAATCGACAATTATAACTGGGCATGTAAAAATACATGCTTTGAAATTTATTTGTTTGTTTGTTTATTTACTTAAGGCATCAATGACTATTCACAACATGAAGAAGGGTTACATCAATACTAGGCATACACACTAGGCCAATTTAGAGCTACCAATTATCCTAGTCCATGTCTTTGGATTTGGGAGGAAACCAGAGTACCCTGAGTAAACCCACACGGACACGAGGAGGAGATGCAAACACCACACATGCCAACGTTGGGACTAAACTGGGGATCTCTGGAGCTGTATTTATTTATTTTATTAAATAGCACCTATAGCGTAATAAAAAATAAATTAAATAAGCAAAAATAAATACATAAATGTTAATTATTTACACGATTTTAGATTTTAGAAGTCCTTGCAGCTTTTATAAGTATATTTTATGGACTTCTGAGTCCATTATAGTGCTAGGTTTTTGTTTTGTCACATGCACCTGACACCTCGGCATACATTACCAGATTGATGACTCACCTAACCATTTTTGAAACATCGCACATTCGTCTTTCTCCTAAACAGAATGTGCATTTAGAGCTTGCATCCTTGTCTATTATCACGCAGCTGTTCCATTTTCACTCACAGTCATCACGCTGAAGCTCAACATGTCCTCATTCTGAACAACATATTCACATTTCCTGCTGTTCCCACCTGAAAGGCCATTGAGTGATCTAAGCCAAGTTATTTCAGCTCTCATTATCTTGATCATTGCTGAGGATCTGATGATCCAGCACTGTGGGGATTGTAGTGGTCTGGTGGTTAAGATACTGGACTATGGACCAGAAAGTCCAGTGTTCAAATCCCACCTCTGCCAAGCCACCGCTGTTGGGTCCTTGATCAAGACCCTTAACTCACAATTGCTTGAATTGTAACTGTATCAACTGATAGTCGCTCTGGATAAGGGCGTCTGCTAAATGCCATAAATGTAAATGATGAGCCACTGGAAGTCAGATTCTGTCTTGTCCAAACTATATCTGTACCTCATTAGAAATGTGTGTCATTTTTCTACAGCTTAGCACCTATTCAACACTTCATCCATTATCTTTCACTCATTCTAACTCATTTTCATGATGCCATTTTGGTTTCAGGGTCTTCCAGGCACCCCGGGCACTCCTGGTGCATCTGTGAGTACGCACAATGGCAAAAATGAAATATACAATTTACACCTTCATAATAAATGTATTTGCATTACAAATACACCACTAGAAAACACACATTAGAATACCTTCTTCAACTTCACATCAACCACCTGCATGTCCTCCCTCACCACATCAATAATCCTTCAATTTGGCCATCCTCTTCTCCTCCTGCCTGCCGTCTCCATCCTTATCATCCTTTTCCTGATATACCCAGCATCCCTCCTCTGGATGTCACAATACCATTTCAGTCTCGCCTCTCTTACTTTCATTCATTCCCTTTATTGTCCCCAAGGGAAAATTTGTTTAGCAGCCAGGTATTAATGACTAAACTTTTAACACAACAGAAAACACACCATCAGCAACATCAACACATAATAATGTTTGCATGTTATATGCAATAACAACATATCAAAAATGTAATAGCCCTATGGCCCTGGGTATAAACGAGTTCTTCCATATGTTACTTTTACCATTGTGAGCCTAAATCTGCATCCAGAAGGAAGAATCTGACACTCAAAATGAAGTGGGTGGTCTGGCAATCTCAGTGTCACTCTCGCCTTTTGAGTAATACGACAGATAAATACGTCATTTAAGGGAGCTTGAACAGTACCAATTATTTTGTTTGCCACCTTAATAATGTTACTGAGATGATTTGTGTTTTGAACATTTAAGGTCCCATACCAAACAATCATAGAAAAAGTTACAACGGATTCAATAAATGACTTGTAAAAACGTCTCATGATCTTCCTGTCCACTTTAATATATTTAACTTCCTTAAAAAGTATAATCTCTTTTTGACTTTGTCTCTGCACTGTCCCGCTAATATAAATTGAGTGACCCC
Organism: Ancistrus triradiatus; assembly: GCA_025084515.1. NCBI lineage: Eukaryota > Metazoa > Chordata > Actinopteri > Siluriformes > Loricariidae > Ancistrus > Ancistrus triradiatus. Next base: position 75,443 of record JAJAGP010002055.1, read on the forward strand.
TTTATTAGAGACTCTTGCTTTCTCACAGTTGGAGCTTCCCTGTATGGAAATTAGACAAATTGCAGTCCAATACAACTCTGGTGCTCCAGCTAATGTGTCCAAATGCACAACTCGTCATTCCTTAGCACGGATGGGCTATAACAGCAGACGAGCAGTTTTGAGTGCCCTTGTTGCAAGACATGACAGCAGTGGAGAAAAGAACAGAAACTGGATCACTGAGCAGCAGGAAAAAGCTGCTGCAGCAGCTGGTCTGGTCAGATGAATCCAGATTTCCGGTGCACCATGCTGGTCAGGATTTGGTGTAAGCAGCAAGAAAAGATTGAAACCCTTCCTCTAAGTTGTGAACAGGTCAGGGTGGTAGAGGTGGAGTAATGGTGTGGGGAATGCTTTCTTCGCACCCTGAGTCCTCTGATAACTGTGGATGGACTTTTGGACAGTACAGCTTACCTAAGCATTGAGGCCGACCAAGTTCATCCCTTCATGGCAGCTGTTTACCCTATGGCAGAAGGACACTTTCAGCCGGACAATGCACTATACAGCAATGGTTGCACAGTCATGGGTTGGTTCCAGGAACATGGTAGGAAGTTTCCCTTGCTTCCCTGGTATTCACAGTCCCCAGACCTCAATCCTATGGAGCATGGGACAAGGTAGGTCGGGCTACCAATTCCTGATCATGTCCATCTTCGCCACTCCCAGTGATAATCAACTGTGCCACATGACTTTTTCTCATTGCCACCACCAAGCCAAGCCATACAACATAAGTGGTCTCACTACCATCGCATAAACTCTCACTTTCATTCTTGCAGACACCCTTTTATCACAAATCACTCCTGCCATCCTTCGCCACCCACCCTCTCCACCCTGTCTGCAATTTCCATTAGACCCATTCCATTACAAACACTGCAATACTGTCTAATGACCGTTTAACTCCACCTGCATTCAGACGGAAATAAGCAAGAGCAGTGACTCAATCTATAACTACTACAGATGGGAGATGGGAGTGTGTAGCTAATGAATTTAGCATTGACCGGTCATGCTGTGGTGTATCTAAGCAACAGCGCTGCTGATGCCTCTTCGTGATAAAGCCGTTCTCTGTGTGTGTTTCAGGGAAGTAAAGGAGAACCAGGTGAGATTGGCCTGCCAGGACAGAGAGGCCTCCCAGGTCTTCCAGGACCAGTAGTAAGTACCAAGATGCTATCGGCATCGCACACAGGCAGTGTCTCACTGCAAAAGTCTGAAAGTTAGGGTGCAAACAATACTGTATGTCAGCTGGCTGATGAAGTTTGTTAAAATGAATAGTTTGTTTTTAAGAAATCATAAACCATAAAGGACTGACAGGATGTTAACACAGGGATAGACTTTTTTCCATCTTATGTGTTTTCCAGCTTATGAATTTTTTTAATTATGTAGGCAGTGTGAGCAACGGTTTTCCAATATACCTGTGTAATATGATCAGACATTTACATTATATGGACTTTCTGGCTAATTTAAGCTTTTTTCGGTTATATTTCAACTTAAATTTCAGTTCGTACCATTGTGTGACCGACTTTGTTTTTGCTTTCCACAGGGGCCAATGGGGCCGATGGGACCAAGGGGGCCAGTGGGAGAAAGAGTAAGAACTTGTAATTGCAAATGCACTGATTACATTTTGAGAAAGCTGAGCTCTTACTGAAAGTACATTGATATAGATCATATAACTTATACATGCTTGTATTTAGGGTCTTCAAGGTTTCCCAGGACCTGCTGGACCCCCTGTAAGTACTCTTACCAATTTCACGGTCACTTACACACACCCATACTGATTGAATTGCCCAGAATTAAAGTCTGTTCTTGGTAATGTGCTCTGTTCTGGTGAGCAATTTCATTTCGCAAAAGCAACACAGGAAGAGATGACTCATCTGTTTGTCTGCTTGCTTGTTTGTTCTCTCTCTTTCTAGGGACCAGAGGCTGTTGGACCACCTGTATGTAGATCAACTGTTTTGTTCTTTTTAATCTATTCTTTTTTCTTAGTTTGAACATACAATATGTTAAAATGCACATCATACAACTGTCATCTACACTGTCTGTGGTCTTTACTAGCATTGTGCATAAATGCTGCATGTCTCTTTGCCTGTTTCTTTAACCAGTGTCTGTTTTATGTCTGCTTATAGGGACCTCCGGGAAAAGCTGGAATCCCAGGAAATGAGGGGAACATTGGGCCTGAGGTCAGTAATCTGCCCCATTCTCAAATAACTCATCAGTTATTCATAAGAGCATATATATGAAGGGGGTGCCAGTCCATCATGGGGTCAGTAACGAGGGAACGATTCCTCCCCTCCCCCAGACACAACTGATCATACTTGCGTGACGCCTGACCCAGCACAACGGCACCATCGGGATTCAATTCCAGTGATTTTTATGCATATTTATCTATGGGACAGTTATGTTTATATCTTTTTCTTCTGTTTTAGGGCCCACCTGGACCAAGAGGAACCAACGGTCTTGCAGGACCACCTGGCCCACCCGGACCTCCTGGACCACAAGTAAGAACCCCATGTGTTCTTCACATTAGCAATACATACAGTATCAACATTCTCACCTGTTTGTTCTATCCTGAACCCATGGTCCATAGGCTCAGTGCTACTGTTCGGAAGGTTATGGATTCTCTCCCACTGGTGGGTGCTTAATACAGATTCATGTTCATCAGCTTGCTGCATTGCCAACGATCTAATATGTTAAAGATACATATGAAGCAAGAACTAATGCAATATGATATGCTTCACCCTTACTGCAATGCAGAGGCAGGAATCCGTCACGATTTGATTCAATACAATGCAATTCAATGCCATGCAAATGAATATGATGCTATGTGATTCAATATGGTACAGAAACACTCTATAGGCAAAAGTCTGTGGACACCCCTTGTAATTATTGAGCTCTGCTACTTCAGCAACACTCACTTGTAACACATTCATAATATTGTAGAAATCATACATTTCTAGATTCATAGACAAACATTGGCAGTAGAATGGGTTGTATTGATACCCCAGTGACTCTCAATATGACACATATATAGGTTTCTGCTTTCAACGAGTCAGTTCATCAACTTTCTGCCCTGCTGTGCGGCTATAATTGCACAAATTCTACTATGTATAATTTGAATTACAGAGAGTTATGTTTACAACGATATTGTGGGGGACAACTCTGTTTCTCCAAGGAAAGGGGAGACGTGTACCCTCTTCATCTCTCGCCCCAGCTCCTCCCCTGCCTCTGTCCAACTCCTATACTTACCTCAGTTGTATACACTCTTATAGAAGACCGTGCCAAATCATTTACTTGGAATAATTCAGCTTGCTTAGTCCATGAAATGGGACATCAGTCTTCTGACCTTCATTTCTCCTCCTCTCTATCAAAGCTTCAGAGTGCCAGGCAGAAATTGCTGAAGCAGCAAAAGACTGTAGTACCAGAGAAAAAGAGACAGTCTATACATCATAGGTTTTCATAACCTCCACTATATCTCATTCGGTGCATGAATTATCATACCGAATCTGAAAAGCTCCATGTCTGTAATGATAAGAGTCTCATAATGCATGGCAGATTAAAAAGATTTAAAACAGCGAACAATTCAAAAGGGTATTTAGGGACAAGTACAAAAGCCACACCCCCTTGACTGATATAGACATCTTTCTTTGGGACTTGAAGGTAAAGACGCTGGGACTTACAGGTACAAAGGCCACACCATGTTTAATGGGGACTGACTATAGGACTGATGTCTAGTGGTCATACATCCTCCATTTGGGCTGACAGTGTCTTACTTTTGCCAAAAGCACTGACACAACTCCATACCATGACACACCCTGGCTTTTGGACTTGTTGCTGATGGTCTGTTTTGTTTTTGGTCTGGATCACACTGTGTAATGGTCCATCCCAGATGCCTCAGAGGCCAGAGAAGTTGAGGCCACTTCTGGATATGGTTAACATTAGACTTCTTTTTTTGTACAGTAATGTTTTAAGTGGCATTTGTGAATGTAAGTCTGTATTGTAGTGGTTGATAAAGGTTTGATAAAGTAATCTCTTGTCCATGTGGTTCTATCAGCTATTGATGAATAACGGTTCTTGATGCGGTGCCGTCTGAGGAATCAGAGATCACCCCTCTACAGTTTAGGCTTGTGCCCTTGCCCTTTGTGCACCAAAATTCCCCTAGATTCCTCGAATTGTTCAATGATATTATGCACTGTAGAGAGAAAAATATGAAGTTGTACGTTTTGCTGTATGATGTAATGAGAAAGACGCTCTGCAGTAGCCGAAGGCTGGTTTGTGAGAATGTGTATGGATCTGTAAGTGCATGCATGAATTATTTGCATTAATTTCTAAATGTTTGTGCTGTAACTGTTCTCTTTGTAGGGGCCTGCAGGTTCTGGCAATCCTGAAGGAAGCGGGGAGACTGTGAGTGCTTCAGCTTTTCATCAGAAAGATGGACAACAGGACAATTTTATACCCATATCACAATGTGTTAACATTAAATATATAATAAGTATGTTGTTATTGTTGCAGATTGGATGTTTAAGGGCTCCTGAATGGAAAAAATGAATAGTATCAAGATGCTTATCTAATTAAACAGATTTGAATTGTGTGGCAAAATTAAATACCACAGTCCAGAAGTCATGGTTGGTGAATCAGATTGTTATTCAGATTGTTATCACCCAAAGTGGCACAATTATAAACCAATCCCATCAACCTGTCAAGAAGATATTATCAGATAATTACAAGGAAACTGGGAGGTCTAGCTCTTAGCAACATCTAGCTAATGCCGCATATGAAATATGACTCATGGTGTATTGTTTGGTTTCTATTTAATATATCTCAAAATATAATAATGTAAAGTAAGAATGCCATACTAAAATCCCACTTGTTTTTACACTAAGCAATTAGCCTACTTTTATTGTTTCAAAATGAGAACAAGTGATACTCATCCACATCAATCTCTTAATTGTATTGGATTGTTTCTGGCATGTCTGATAATCACGTAGCTCTACTGTTTGACAGCAGTTTGAGAGGTAGTACACTATAAAGGGTGTAAATGTCATTATTCCAAGCTGCACATCGTATATTTACTTTCCAATTTGCTTATGCAGAGGAGCCAGGGCTCAATTTAGAGGTGCAAATGATGCCCTGTGTTATGATGTGACATTTCTACCAGCTCTGACTTGTTTGCTGTGAGCTCAGGTCACCTACGTAAACATTTTGGAATATTTCAACATGTTTAGCTAACAGTAGTGCATTTTTAGAAGAATATAATAATGTAAACAAAGTGTAGTACTCACGTTGTGGTTGTCACCAAGTTAGCTAATGTTTGCCAAGTTGCTAGTGTTAAAGTCCTGCATACTGACTTATATATGATTATATATAATTGTTTAGTGCAGGGTTCTCGCATTTGCGCCTTCTTTTAAACAAATGCGAATGGAATAATTATTTAGGAGCACTTCAGCTAGCCGAGATTTTGCCAGCACTTTTAAAATAGCCATCGGATCGGTCTCAATATTTAGCGAGTGCCCTTGCTGCCTACTTCCTATGTGGGGCGCCCTCTATGTAATGACAGTGGAACTTTGGAGACAGCAGCAGGAGCGTGGCCAGAGTATTTTACCGTTAATATTTTGAGTATAACCCCGGATATAATTTTAACATTATACCTAACAGTATATATAATATTTAACATTACATTCTTTGTATTCATTTTAACATAACAGCCATAATCAGGGAAGGTCACTGTCAGGTCCGCGTGTGCGGGAGAAGTTCATAAGTAGTGATGCGAATCCTGGCTCTTTTAAGGGAGTCGACTCTTTTTGGCTCCCAAACGGCTCTTAATTATATAACGTTCGCCTTTTGTAATTCAGCCTTTTATAATTCATTGTTTTGACCTATGACCAGTGCACATATACCAGTAACTCATAAACTGTACTAAACTTTATCAGTTCCATAATATAAAACTTTACATGATGTTTGGTATAAAAAGATGATGTGAAAACATTACATACTATTACATTTGTATCAAATGCTTTAATAGCCTACTGAATGGTGCAGTGATTTACTACAAATACTAAACAGACACGGTGCATGTTGTATAAAAATATCAAATTTGAGTGTTAAAACACTAAAGCAGTTACAACAGAGCAGTTACAATAGCTTTGGTAGTGCACTAATTGTAAACACATGCTAATACAGGGTTTCAGAACGACTATGAATTTCCTTTTTAAAATGAAGCAATAATGAGTATTTCTAGATCATGTTGTTTCTAATAAGGGTAAAGATATAGATATTTTAGATATCAATATCAAAGTTATTATTATACACAGTTCTTTAATAACATTTACCAGCTCAGAGTCATTAGAACATCCTCGTAGTTTGCTACATTGCCATGCTAATTTACCCTGTAAGTTCGCCTCTGTGGTTAGCAAGTGTGTGAGCTATGTAAGCCACATAAGCTATTTACGTTAGCTTTGACCAAGCTTTTCATTATCTATCCTATTAAATCTCTCCATTAAGTACTTTTTTGACAATCTCCAAACCCAAATAGCTATCTTATAGGTTTATCGATTAGCCGTTAGCAAGTGGTTAGATACAGTAACATGGAGCTTTTGGCTTGGATTTATGACTGATTTAGAGTCAGAGGTTCTGCTGCAGTTTCTGCTTTGTCTATATTGAGTGTCTGTAATTGTCTTAACGCACTTCTGAACTCAGATCAGTTAATTCCTTTTAAATGTTAAGAATTTGAGTATGAACTGTGAAATATAAACACTGGTTACTCTGGTTCTTGGTCTGAATGACAGAGCTTTGTGGATAAAGTGCTTTTTGGTGCTTATCAGTTCTTATAACATCTGTGCCGTGAGACGAGACCTGAAATGTGTGTGTGTGTGTGTGTGTGTGTGTGTATACACAGTGCCAGACAATGTGCCCTGCTGGACCACAGGGACTTCCAGGCATGCCAGGCTTAAAGGTGAGGGTTAAGCATATAGAGGACTGAAGAATAATTGCTAACTGGCTCCAGTGTCACTATGGCGTAAATTATGGCAATTTTGTGTTTAAATGCATTTACTGTCCCTCCTCAGGGACACAGAGGTCTCCCAGGTGTGGATGGTCTTGCAGGAATTCCAGGTGAAAAGGTAAACTATAACTCTAAACACAAATGGACACAAAAAGAGCAACCATGGTTTTTGTAATCGAGAAATTGATCTTATTAATTATTCAAACTATTTTATATGTATTTGAATTCACAGGGTGATCGAGGAGTGGCTGGAGAGCCCGGACCTCCTGGACGTCCAGGAGAAGATGTAAGACTTCAGTTTTTCTTAAGAGTGCCTACAGAGATCAGTCAATACGTTAAAATCACACACAGACTGTTTAACAAACGCCACTGATTACACCAAAGTTAGTTCCGACCCCACAATTTGATTGGCCAACAGACATTCTAGGAGTGCCAGTATTGCACGATAATCTATTGGCTTTAAAAAATTTGTTCCATTTAAATTTGGAAGATGAAGCTATTCATGACCAGCCTGATACTTCCAAAGAGATGGTCATGCTCCTTACACAGAGGATTTGGATGTGCTGGAAAAGCAGAGAAGTCCAGTAAATCAAACGTCCTGGACTTAATGTTTTCAGCAAAAAATGTAAAGGGAGAGTTATACAGCATCAGCAGTTCTGTCACCTTCATTCTTTCTTATTTTCTTCACCGTACTCACAAAGACATTGTTTGCTGGTATAAACTGGTAACTCATTAAACACCATCCATGTCCAGCTCTTAACCCAATGAAGCTGCTGATGCTGTATAACTCTCCCTTTACATTTCTGACTGATAATATTAACATTAATATCTTCTTCACATTTCTAATCGCTAATCAAGTAACGGAAATTCTAACATGATCCTAGACTTTCATTAACACCAGGCTCTCATCACACATCTTCTGTTGGTAGATTAGTAGCATCCTGCCTTATAAATCAGACCCATTTTATTTGCGTAATATACTACTACATAAAAACTTCTCAAATGATATGTTTGTGTTTATTGGCTATATAATAAACGAGTATTAGGAAATTATATTCCTCGTTAATTCCATCTGAAGGGTATAGTCTGATTATGTTTTAGCAGCACGGTTCTGATAGAATGGAACTGTTACCTTGAGGCATGTTGATGAACAAATAGTTTTTTCTGCCCACTTTATCTTAAAATCTAACAACACATTCATAACAGAACTGTGGTATAATCACAATAACACACTTGAGGTTTGTTCTGTATAGTACTCTGTCTTGTTTATTATTGCTTAATCATCTCATTGCAAAAGCATATTGTTAAGCTCTGGGACATATTACATGGTAAGTGAATGGTCAGTTATAGTAGTCAATGTGGGAGAACTGTTAGGAGTAAAGACCTGATTGACTTTAACAACAGACAAATCATTATGGGCAGAAAACTTGTAGCATCTCCTAAACAATAAGGCTTGGCCCAAGGAGGGACAAATCATGACCTGGCGACAGGGTGTTGATGCTCAAGGCTCTGGCCACCACTATCAGATATATACTATAATTAACATTCCAAATATATAGACTTTCTACTTTTTTTGCATAAATGTACATGTACAAGGTCGAGCACCACAATTAGTCTGTTGCTTATGTAGTGAGTTTATCTAACTCGCAAATTGGACTTGCTTCTCTGGTTATGCATCTGATCTGACCAATTGAACATTTCTTCGCTGTTGTGTTTATTCAAAACAAACCTGAACCTTCTAGTTTTATAGACTGTAATGTTTTCTATGCTACATTTTCCCCATAGGGTCAAAGAGGACCTGTCGGTTTCCAGGGAGAACATGGAGATAAAGGAGATCGGGTAAGGAACAATTCTAATGTCGTTAAATCCTAATGTAGCTAAAATTAACCTATTTATTATTGCTGTCAAATCATACTACAATTTTTGCCTTCTTGTTCTCAACAACAATGTTAGCATAACACCGCCACCACTGAACCAACAAATCCTGGTGAAGGACTGGCATTCCATCCAGTAGTGCTTCTGCCAGTGCCCAATGAATTCCAGGATAGGCTGCTCATCGCACTTTAAATAATAATCTACACTCGTTAAGGAGATTTCTATAAATCAGTAGAGCTTAATAACACCCAAGTCCCAAGAACTATGTATCACTGGGCTGCGATTGCTCCTAGAAATGAACACTAAATCTACTCATCTGAATGAAGTGCTCAGAATGGGCTATACTGCTTCAGGAGATCAGTAAGATAGTAGAGCTAAGCTATGTGGGACTGTGTTAGTGGGAGAATTGACAGGCAGCAGATGTAAGCTAAATCAGTGTTTCCCAATCTTTTTGAGCCACGGCACATATTAGAAAAATCACAAGGCACACCACCAAACAAAAATGTCACAAAATGTATGTTGATTGAAATATAAGGAAAATCGAGTCTCAGTTTACTCACTCAGTGTGAAACCTGGGCCTGTTTAGTTGCACAGTGGTTGGGAAACACTGAGCTAAATCGATATAGGGTAATATTTGACATGGAAGCTGCATTGTTACTAACTAGCTAAAGGTAATTTAAGGACATAACAGGACAAACACCAGCTTAATACAATAATCCAATATACAGGTTACCAATAAATAAATAATGTATAACATTATAAAACATATAGCACTGTATGTGATGTGAGAACAATAAGTGGCCCCGAACAGAACCTGGTGTACTCTTGTTACTCTAAATCTGCTTGAGTGCTAATTTTGTAACAAACCATTAAATAAATCTAAACCAAAGTTTTAAACAGGAGTTTAGAAACTTACATTTCATTTCCAGATATTGTGGCACTGATTGTGTTTCAGTTCTGTCTGCTTTATGTGTAGACATCACATGCAGCATTGCTCGACGTTTTACTCCCTGTTCTCTGTATCCGCAGGGTCCCCCAGGTTTCAATGGAAATCCAGGACCCACAGGACCACCAGGAGCGCCGGTATGCAAGCTTCTGTATTAAACGCAGAAATGTCTAGAAGAAAAGGAATAATTATAAGAAGAAGTATGAGGGATAACAATATCGCACTGCATAATAATATCACTAACCATAGAATCCAGTCCAGGTTTTACCCCACTAAAGGCCTGGACTGAATTCTCTTAAAAAGACTTGGGTTTTGTTTGGGGAAACCCTGGACTAGATTATTGCTGTCTAGATAAATGTATTTGAAATTTGGTTGGGTAAAATGTGGACTGGACTTGTACAAAGTAGATCAGGATATTTGTGGGGTAAAACCTGGACTGGATTTTAAATAAAAAGCAGATCTGGATTGTGGTCGGGTAAAGCCTGGACTGGATATTTACAAAATCTTGGACTGGACTTTTACAAAAGATTGTTAACCAGTATTAGTATGCTACAGTTAACCATGGAATTACTATATAACCATAAATATTGAGATAGCAAATTAATCTTGCCATATATATCTGGACAGCTAATGATCCTTTAACCATAAATATCTGGGCAACTTATGAAACTTGGCTTTAAATATCTGAAAAGCTAAAAGTCAAATAGCAACCAGGCTGTAAACACATTGGAGAAGTTAGTAACTGCTGTAACTGTTTAGATACACCTTGGCAACCCTACAATACACCATAAAAACAACTTTTAGCAACCTTAGCAATTTGATTGCAGAAAAGAGATGAATAAGAAGAAAACAAATTTATTATCATTTTGCGTGTGTGTGTGTGACAGGGTGTTGAAGGTATCCGGGGACGGGATGGATCTCAAGGGCCTAAGGGTGATGATGTAAGCACTCTTCCTCACTCTCACTCTGGTTTCTAGGCGTTTCTAGGCTAATATGCCTGCATTTGGCTTTAATTTGTTCATTCACATGATTGTGTGTTACAGGGTGTAGCAGGTCCTACAGGACAAAGAGGCCCCACTGGTGCCAAGGGAGATACTGTGAGTGGAACTGGGAGATAAGCATTTTAAAAAATATGCTACATCTTTAAAAATAAGGCAATAGCATTTATGTTTACCTTATTTGCATTTATGTATTTGTTTGTTATAGGGTGAAACAGGGAAAAATGGAGTGGATGGAGTACCAGGTCTTCAGGGAGAGAAAGTGAGTGTTATGTATATATACTGTACATACAGACAGGGAGAGACAGAGCACTTTATTAGGAACATCATACTCGTCCTTGGGTTGTTCCTTTCTCAAAACAATCTCAGTTCTTGGTGGCATGTTGGGAACGTGCTTTTGAGATTTTGCCCCATGTTGACATGATCACATTATGCAGTTCCTGCAGATTTTAGATGTACTTTCATGCTAAGAGTCTCATGTTCTACCACATCTCAAAGATGCTTTATTGGATTCAGATCCGGTGACTGGAAAGGCTGAGCTCAGTGTCAAGTTGTTTTTGAGATGACTTTTGCTTTGTGACATGGTGCACTATCATGCTGGAAGTTGCCATTAAAAGATGGGTAAATTGTGGCCATAAAGGCATGCACATAGCCAGCTACAATACTCATACAGTATTTTCCATGGCATTCAAGCGATGATTAATTGCTTTTAACATGCCGTCCGGCTGGGTCAGGCATCATGGTTGAGCAAAAACTCCCAGCACTGCAGCAGCAACTCCTGCCCACCTCTGTGTTTGACTGGCACTGTGTGTTCTCCATTATAGGCACCCAGGGGCAGAAATCCTAGGGAATCTCCTCTTCCTGGGAGAGTTGCCCCTTCAGTATAATCACTGTAACCATAACTATATAATATTAAATAATATAGTAATATGCATTGAAAAATGCCTACTGTCACCCAAAATCACACACATTTTATTTCATACAGTTAAAACTGAAAAATTGTAAAGGTGCCCTACATTTGGGGGCATAATTGTACATGGCTTCATTTTAAATATGGCTACATTTTTTAATGACTTGACAACTGTACTTAAAGCCCAAAATATGTTCTTGTAAAGTTAATCTAGTTGACTCAGGTTAGACCAGTAACACATACTGTTACATACTGAACCATCTTCATGATGCTTCTCAATTAAGATTAAGGTAGCTGAGTTAGCTGAGGTACCTTGTAGGCACCAGACCACCTCGTGTCCCTGACCTGGACTAGCGGGGATAAAATGCTTGGTGTTTATTAAATGGGCCAAAAAACCATATGTTTGTGTAACAGGGAGATCCTGGAAGTCCTGGACCTGGTGGGGTCAGAGGCATTGTGGGAATCCCAGTAAGTGCGTTACAATGTTATTGTGTTTTCCTAAGTTGACATGGCACTATAGTATTTATCATAGTATTTATTACATGAAATGTTGTATACATACTATTATTGTAACTCAATGAAATCACAATATGCTCAATATACCCTGTAATACTGTATTCTTTTTAGATTAGACCTTTCTATATAATCACGTAATTGTTGTTTTTGCTGACAATGCTTAGTAACGTTGAGGCAAATCTAGCCACAGAATGTAACCTGCAATCTTGAAAATAATGGCAGTAAAATATAAAGAACTACATGAAGCTCAATGTTTGCTTAATGCTTGTAGGGACTACCAGGGAAGCAAGGGCTTGTGGGTCCTTCTGGCCAAAAGGTAACTGATATTTAAATCAAACCAGGTTCTATTATTGTGTATATATACACATTTATTTATTTATTTATTATATGATCTCGGTTTCATTGAACATGGAATTGATGCTGCAATAATGAATTATTTAGTTACACAGAATGGCCGTGGTTTGTTTGTGTGTTATAGGGTGCTACTGGAATGGAAGGTCCTGTGGGTCCAGTGGGTCCTCCTGGTAAAGCAGTACGTGCTTTATACTATATAATCACTTAAAACAGTGCAGTGTCAGGCATCAGTGCAATCTGAACATAAAAACATAAAAGTTTTACCTAAAGTTAATTTAGTTCATTTATATTTAACCATAGACAGTTGCAAAACAGATTCCCAATGATCCTAGACACCCAATGAGCAGCCAGAGGTGACAGTGGCAATAAAAACAAACTGAGACAATGAGGAATCATAAGAGGAACCAAGCTATAATCAGACATCCTCGGGGTGAGACGGGACAACAGAATATTGATTTTTGTACAACTACGAATTTGTATATAAATAAAATTGAATTGAAAAGCTATAGGGATCTCACAGTAGCATCACATCACAACAGGCTGTGCTAGTACAGAAAAGCCAGAGAGCAAGACATCACAGTGTACCAACCAATAAATAAATTTTATGCAAAAGTTTCTGGAATAAAACAAGCCCACCTTTCACCCTGCACCACCGTGACTTGAGTTCATGCCCTGATGGACTCTTATCACTGGATTGGGTGTTAAAGGTAGGCAATAATTGGCTGTGTCTGAGGGAGGTGATGCCTGCTGGGGGATTATCACTTGCCATTACAAGAGAGACCCCTAAATACTTCACAACTCTGTCCAGTAAAAGGGATGTTAATGTATAGTGAGAGAGAGAAACTGAAGTTTACATACTGAGGTTTTGCACCTCTACACACAATGCAAAAAGCCATTGTCTAAACTGTTCTCCTTTTTAACTGTGGTATGAGGTGATAACAATTGTGACATTATTACATTTATAAGAGGATGTCTAGTTAGTGTGTGCTAAGTATTTTCTAACAGTGTGTATTGATACTGAGCCTCTGTATCCATCACAGGGTGAATCAGGAGCTGCTGGAAAAGACGGCATCCCTGGAGCCAAAGGAGCCACAGTATGTAAACCTTTCTCAAATTCTATCAAACTGACTTTCTTTAACTTAAAGTATCAAGTCTCTTCCGTGAGTCTGGTGGCACTGCAGTCAAATACAGTGGTTCTTGAAAGCTTGTGAACCCTTTAGAATTTTCTATATTTCTGCATAAATAGGACCTAAAACATCATCAGACTTACACACACGTCCTAAAAGTAGATAAAAAGAACCCAGTTAAACAAATGAGATAAAAATATTATACTTGATCATGTATTTATTGAGGAAAATTATCCAATATTACATATTAGTGAGTGGCAAAAGTATGTGAACCCCTAGGTTTAGCGTGAAATTAGGTGAAGGTGAAATTCGAGTCAGGTGTTTTCAATCAATGGGATGACAATCAGGTGTGAGGGGCACCCTGTTTTATTTAAAGAACAGGGATCTATCAGAGTCTGCTCTTCACAACACACGTTTGTGGAAGTGTATCATGGTACAAACAAAGGAGATTTCTGAGGACCTCAGAAAAAGAGTTGTTGATGCTCATCAGCCTGGAAAAGGTTATAAAGCCATCTCTAAAGAGTTTGGACTCCACCAATACACAGTCAGACAGCTTGTGTACAAATGGAGGAAATTCCAGACCATTGTTACCCTCCCCAGGAGTGGTCGACCAACAAAGATCACTCCAAGAGCAAGGCGTGTAATAGTTGGCGAGGTCACAAAGGACCCCAGGGTAACTTCTAAGCAACTGAAGGCCTCTCTCACATTGGCTGATGTTAATGTTCATGAGTCCACCATCATGAAGAACACTGAACAAACAATGGTGTGCATGGCAGGGGTTGCAAGGAGGAGAAAGCCACTGCTCTCCAAAAAGAAAACATTGCTGCTCGTCTGCAGTTTGCTGAAGATCCACGTGGGACGAGCCAGAAGTTATTGGAAGAATGTTTTATGGACGGATGAGACCAAAATAGAACTTTTTGGTTGAAAAGAAAAGCGTTATATTTGGAGAAAGGAAAACACTGGCATTCCAGCATAAGAACCTTATCCCATCTGTGAAACATGGTGGTGGTGGTAGTATCATGGTTTGGGCCCGTTTTGCTGCATCTGGGCCAGGAAAGCTTGCCATCATTGATGGAACAATGAATTCTGAATGATATCAGAGACGATTCTAAGGAAAATGTCAGGACATCTGTCCATGAACTGAATCTCAAGAGAAGGTGGGTCATGCAGCAAGACAACGACCCTAAGCACACAAGCCGTTCTACCAAAGAATGGTTAAAGAAGAATAAAGTTCATGTTTTAGAATGGCCAATCAGAATGTCTTATTTTGCACAGGGTGATCCAGGAAAGCCTGGTCCAGCCGGGCTGATGGGGCTTCAGGGAGAGCAGGTGAGTCTGACTAATTCCCAGTCATCAGCATGACAATCTTACTGTCACATTAAGGTCATTCTCATTAACTTTAATAAGACAGCCTTTCTCCTAGATGTCTGGAGTTGCACCTTCTATTTTTATCAGTGGAGCTGAATACTAATCACACACTCCATGGACATTTTATAACGTACATAGACTGAAAACATTAATATTCATTTACAGGGTGATAAAGGAGAGCGGGGTGTAATGGGTCCTCGTGGCATCAAAGGTCACACAGGTCACAAAGGAGATCAGGTGAAGTATGGATCATGTGTAATATATAGACCACTGTACTGCAGGCAGCCAGGAAATCTTATTACTAGCATAAAATGAATTGAACTTGAGTAATAAATAAAGGATATATGTGTGTGTGTTGTGATTACAGGGTCCTATGGGTCCAGTTGGTCCTAAGGGAAGTGAGGTAAGTAATGATGTATTTGTGACTGACTGATTTTATCGTTGTTTTATTGTAACCAATAATAATTCTAAATGTACTGATGAATTCCAATATCAAAACTGATGGACAAGTTGTCAAATGTTTTTGTGAGTATATGATGCTTTGTTGTATCTCTCACTTAGACCCAGTGATATTTATTAATATTCTATAACAGCTTGACTTCGATGTAAAGGGTCAATCAGGGATACATCTTAATGCACTTATTTTAATATGTAACATTCACTGTTTTGATAGTTACAGCAAACTCACAGGAACTTGAACAGCAGACACTTCACACCATTTAATATAGTATAAAAATAAAAGATTAATTGAGCACGGTATTATTTCCTGCAACAACAAGAACTACTACTACCTTTAAAAATTGAAAATAAATAAATAAATAAATAAATAAACAAAACAGCAATAATAATAATAATAATAATAATAATAATAATTATTATTATTATTATTATTATTATTATTGTTACAAATTTAATTTAAACTTAAAACTTATACTAACAATAATTACAACCATAATATAAAAATGAAAAGAGCAGCAACAATAACAACATTATTATTATTATTATTATTATTATTATTTATTATCAAGCTAATAACAATTTCATTTCAACTACTAAGAATAATAATAACATCAACAAAACAACAACCAAGACAACAACAATAATTATTATTTATTATTATTTTTATTATTATTATTATTATTATTATGACTATTATTATTATCAGTATTATTGGTTCGCCCAGGTTTGATCTTCACCCACAGTTTCAGTCTTTGTCGAGTTTTTTCCTGCGCTCTTCATGTTTCTGTGGGTTTCTTTCTGCATCCGAAAAACATATCAGTAGGTGGATTGGCTGCTCTAAATTATCACAGGTGTGAATGAGTGAGTGATTTTTAGTACCCTGTGATTTCTTGTGCCTTGTGATTTCAGGACGGGCTCTTCACTTGATGAATAACTGAATGATTTTTGTTGTCCATCCATAGGGCACACCAGGTACTCCCGGTGATCAAGGAGCTAAAGGTGACCAGGTATAGTACTGATCTACTCATAAAGTGTACTAAAGTGATTGTAGTTCAGTTACTGTAGTTGAACTGTTATTGATATCAGTTTTGCTGTAGATGTGATTTTCATGTGATATATAAGATACACTTAAAACTTTATCTGGATTGATTTTAATCTCAGATTTGTGCTTTGAGGTACTTCTGTTGTAGATAGATTGGTTGGTATGTTAATTCATCCTTATTAAAAATGGTTTTATTTTGTGATTACAGGGTCCTCCAGGCATTTCTGGAATCAAGGGAGATGTACGTTACGCATTTCAACACACAGCCTTACATAGCACAAATTCCGTAACGTATGCTTGGAATGAGTGTTGGTGCAACTACAAAAATAAGGATAAATTACATAAAATAAAGAACCTCGGGTGGCTTGATGGTAAGAGCAGTTCCTGAGGGCATGCAACAAGATAGCCGGGTGGTGCATTTCCAAGGTGCACCCCTGGCCAAGATAAGCAGGAGTGAAACAAGTTGCTTTGGTCTGCTATACAACTTTGCAAGTATTTTACAAGAAAACCACAAATAAAGTCTGTATTGAATATGCAGAGTGGCCAGTTACTATTATTAAATCTGCTATATTTTTGTACAGAGAGGCGAGAAGGGCCAGAGAGGTGCTACAGGTGCTGACGGACGTCCAGGACAACCAGGACACGAGGGACTTGCTGGACCACAAGGTGCACCAGGTCTTGAAGGGGACAGAGGACAGCCAGGTCCCCCAGGACCCCGAGGATTGCCTGTAGGTCATGTTGTTTTCATGGCTGCGTTATGAAATTCCTGCAGATTTTCTATCCATGTCGATATTTGATTTGAGTTTTATCTGAAGCTGATGGCCCATATCTGCATGGTTTTATACATTTCACTGCTACCACATGATTGGCTGACATGATCAAGTGTACAGATGTTCTGTATAAAGTGTTCAGTGAGTGTACGTAAAGACCTTCAAACGTATTTATACTGAAATATATTCACACACATATTTATATAATACTCATTAATGCATGTGCTCTGTTTTTATTCTCCTTTCAGGGGCCCAAAATGAACGATGAAACGATTCGTGAAATTTGTGCAGCCATTGTTGAAGGTTAGATTTTATAATCACATGTGTAATAGCAGTAATAACCAGTAATGTAGTCTTAAGTAGTCTTTAAGAGCTCCAGCTAAATCCATTAGTCATGCATATTCAAATCAACAAGCTTAAACCTCATCCAAGCTCTAAAACCCAACCCTAGCTCTTAACCCTAACCAGCACTATAAACCCTAACACCAGACCCTAACACCAGACCCTAACAGCAACCCCTAACACCAAACCCTAACAGTAAACGCTAACACCAAACCCTAACAGTAAAAGCTAACACCGAACCCTAACAGTAAATCCTAACACCAAACCCTAACAGTAAACGCTAACCCGGAACCCTAATACCGAACCCTAACAGTAAACGCTAACACCGAACCCTAACACCAAACCCTAACAGTAAACGCTAACACCGAACCCTAACAGGAAACTCTAACACCAAACCCTAACAGTAAATGCTAACACCAAACCCTAACAGTAAACGCTAACCCGGAACCCTAATACCGAACCCTAACAGTAAACGCTAACACCGAACCCTAACACCACACCCTAACAGTAAACTCTAACACCGAACCCTAACAGTAAATGCTAACACCAAACCCTAACAGTAAACGCTAACACCGAACCCTAATACCGAACCCTAACAGTAAACGCTAACACCAAACCCTAACAGTAAACGCTAACACCGAACCCTAACACCGATCCCTAACAGTAAATGCTAACACCAAACCCTAACAGTAAATTCTAACACCAGACCATAACACCAAACCCTAACAGTAAACGCTAACACCAAACCCTAATACCGAACCCTAACAGTAAATGCTAACACCAAACCCTAACAGTAAATGCTAACACCAAACCCTAACAGTAAATCTGGGACTGGTAGCCTAGTGGTTAAGGTACTGGACTATGGACCAGAAGGTCCAGGGTTCAAACCTCTGCCAAGCTGTCACTGTTGGGTCCTTGAGCAAGGCCCTTAACCCACAATTGCTTGGATTGTAAGGTTGTATCAATTGTAAGTCGCTCTGAATAAGGGCGTCTGCTAAATTCTGTAAATGTAATGTAAATGTAAACGCTAACACTGAACCCTAATACCAAACCCTAACAGTAAATGCTAACACCAAGCCCTAACAGTAAATGCTAACGCCAGACCCTTACACCAAACCCTAACAACAAACCCTAACAATAAACACTAACACCACACTCTAATACTAAACCTTAACAGTAAACGCTAACACCACAGCCCAACAGTAAATGCTAGCACCACACCCTAACAGTAAATGCTAGCACCAAACCCTAACACCAAACCTTAAGCCTAGCTCTTAACCATAACCATCACTCCCTAACACCAAATCCAACCTTAGCTCTAAACTCCAACCTTAGCACCAAACTCTAATCCTAGCTCTATATCCTAACCAAAACTGTCTGTTTCCAAACCCTACAGTTAACACTAATCCTAACATTAAACCCTACATCTAGCTCATGAGCCCAAACCTAGATTTAAACACAAACCCTGAATCTACTCAATAAGTAAGAAAGTACATCACTAAGTAAGTAAACAAGCAAGTATGTAAGCAAAAGTAATTAAGTAAATAATTAGGAAGTAAGTAAAAGTAAGTAAGCAACAAGTACGTAAGTACATAAGTACATCAGTAAGTAAAAGTAATAGGTAAGTAAGTAAAAGTAAGCAAGTAAGAAATAAATATGTAAGTAAAGGTAAGTGAGAAGTAAGAAAAAGTTTAATTAATAAGTAAGAGTTCAGTAAGTAAGTAAGTAAATAAAAGTAAGAAAATTAAAAAAAGTAAAATTAAATTAGAAGTAAGTATATTTAAAGTTTTTTACAGTGTATATAGTATAGAGAAAATACTATATTTTATAGTATATAGTGTATATTTAAAGTATTATTATAGCACAGTTCATACACAGCTAATTCACAGTGCTTTACACACAGGTAGCAAAACCTACAAAAGATTAAAGACTTAAATATTATTGAAAGTAGAAATAAAAGTGTAAAAGCATGATTAAAAGAAGATTAAAAATCAATACAATTATAAATCAAGCTTAAAGACTAAAGAGAGCAGATCCAGAGCTTTAGTAAGATTAATTGAATGCTTGATTTAAAGATGGCTAACATACCTTACATACAGACCTTATGTTTTTGGGAATTTAATTCCAGCTATAGGGGGCGTAGTGTTTGAAGGCTGCTTAACCTTGTTTAGTTCTAGGTACCACTAACTGACTTAAGTGTGATTACGTAACCTCTGAGAGCTCTAGCAGATCTGAGAAATAATTAGGACCAAGCCCAGAGAGATTTATATAACAATAGCAGTGCTTTAAAAGCAATTTTACAACTTACTGTAAGCCGGCGTCGAGATAAGATTATAATTCTAACTACATGCCGAACCATAGCTCCAAATTCTAACCCTTGGTCCAAATGCTAACTCTTAAGTATCGTAAGTATTAAATACTGTGTTTCTCTTTAAATACCCAACTCCCAACAACAGCATTTTTCTCATCAGAACACCTAGATGCTTATAAGAAGGAAGTAGCGAAGAAGCCTTTGGCTATTGCCGCACCTGGTACCCCAGGACCCATGGGTCCACCGGGGCCACCTGGGCCAGCGGGAGCCAATGGAGCCGCTGGACCGATGGGACCAGCAGGACCTAAGGGGCCTCCAGGTTTCTATGGCCTTCCTGGACCACAAGGCCCTAAAGGTGAATTTTTATTAATTACAGAAAAAGTTTATGACTTTTGTAACACATACAGTGGGGCAAAAAGTATTTACCGTATTTTCCGGACCATAAAACGCACCGGATTATAAGACGCAATATCAACAATCGGCTGCTAACGGGTATATTTTCATACATAAAGCGCACCGGGTTATAAGACACATGAAATGAAACAAAACTCTTAAGTTCCCTCGGAAGCTCAGTTTGGTCTTTACCTGGCGCAGGGCGGGCGTTCTTCTTCCTTCCTCCACTTCCATACCATTGATTTGTTAATGTTGAATTCTCTCGACAGCTGCTCTATGACCATGTTGTACTGCGTGACTGATAGCGTTGAGTTTGAAATCCACTTCAAAAAATAAATGAATGAATGCACGTACCCTAATGCTGAAGCACATACCATATTACTCAGCAATGTTTCCTGACTATGGTGGCCGTAAGCTTCGTAACTTACCAAGACCGTGCTAAAACATTTTGACAGATTTATGAGCGCCGTGTACCATCTACAATCGGTTCTAGGTCAGAAGGCTCAACCAAAATTAATTCATACATTAGACGCACCGCATTTAAAGGCCCACTGTCGATTTTTCAGAACATTAAAGGATTTTAAGTGCGCCTTATGGTCCGAAAAATACGGTAGTCAGCCACTGATTGTGCAAGTTCTCCTACTTAGAAAGATGAGAGAGGTCTGTAATTGTCATCATAGGTACACTTCAACTATGAGAGACAAAATCCAGAAAAAAAAATCCAGAAAATCACATTGTAGGATTTTTAAAGAATTTTATTGTAAATCATGGTGGAAAATAAGTATTTGGTCACCCATAAACAAGCAAGATTTCTGGCTCTCACAGACCTGTACCTTCTTCTTTAAGAAGCTCTTCTGTCCACAAGGTCACTGGACGGCTTCCCCATCCCCCAGATCCTGACATCGCCTGAGGACCTAGTCAACCATTATAACTGTATTGGTCTGTCAGCACTCAATATCCACACTCCTCTCAGGACACGGGTTGTGACTTTTCATCACTCAGCTCCATGGTTTACTCCTGAGCTCAGGCTAATGAAAGCTGATGAAAGAGGCCAACAATTGGAGCGCCTCACCAAAAACGGAATGGACGGTCTATGCAATTGCATATAAAGATCCAAGCGTATAAAGCTCCCCTTTTAAAGGCTAAGGCTGACTTTTATTCTAATAACATCCTTAATTGTCAGGGTAATACAAGGGCTTTATTGTCCACAATTAACAAATTGCTTCAGCCCGCAAATACCTCTCCATTAACTCCTTCATCACATCTCCGTAGTGACTTCTTGTCCTTCTTTACTGGCAAGGTGAAGAACCTCTGTGCTGCATTTCAGCCTGTCAAATGCTCCATCGTCCCAGATTCACAAATTCTTGGGAAAAATTGCTTATCTGCCTTTTACCCTACCAATGTAGAACTGTTATGGGGCTTATTAAGGGTTCAAGACCTGCATTCTCGATCCTCTGCCTACTCCTCTAGTAAAAACATGTCTCAACTCTCTATGTCCTCTTATTACCAAGATCATAAATTCCTCTTTAAGCTCTGGTCTTGTTCCTCCGAATCTGAAGCTTGCTGCTGTTACCTCTGTTTTAAAGAAGCCTGGACTTGCAATTGATGATTTCAATAACTACCGTCCCATCTCAAATCTTCAGTTCATTAGTAAGATACTAGAACGTGTAGTGTCACTCCAACTTAAGGACCACCTCTCCTCTAATAACCTTTT
This sequence comes from Ancistrus triradiatus, assembly GCA_025084515.1. Classification (NCBI taxonomy): domain Eukaryota; kingdom Metazoa; phylum Chordata; class Actinopteri; order Siluriformes; family Loricariidae; genus Ancistrus; species Ancistrus triradiatus. The sequence continues at coordinate 97,589 of JAJAGP010002055.1, forward strand.
TGAACGTTTTCAATCTGGTTTTAGATCAAAGCACAGTACCGAGACGGCCTTGGTTAGAGTCATGAATGATTTACTGTTGGCGGCTGATACTGGTCATGTTAGCATCCTGGTTCTTCTCGATCCTACTGCTGCATTTGACACAGTTGGTCATAACACGTTGCTGCATCAGTTGGAATTCTGTGTTGGGCTTACTGGTATGGCTTTGACTTGGCTTCGGTTGTATCTTACTGGTCAGCACCAGTTGGTTTCTCTGGATAGTTTTAGATCCGAATCTGTTCCTCTCGATTACGGTGTACCCCAGGGTTCGGTCCTCGGTCCAATACTTTTTATCATTTATGTGCTCCCACTTGGTAACATTATCCGCCAACATGGTCTGCAATTTCATTATTATGTGTTTTGTTGTTGTATGTATGTTTTATTGACTTTTTGTCATATTGTTTTTATTTGTAACAAGCCTTGAGTTTCTTGAAAGGTGCTAAGAAATAAAATCCTATTATTATTATTATTATTATTATTATTATTATTATAATAACGAATTGCCCACCGTCTGGGCCGTTCTGACTTAACTGTTAGGTGTTGGGAGCAGTGGTTCTGTGAGGACACACACACAGTGAACAGGCTCCCATACAGACCACTAATAGAGAGGATTGACAAGCACAAGCAGCTCAGTTTCCTTGTCCACCATCCAGACACAGGTGGCACCTTCACTACACACCTGTCTCTGTCCGAGACATTTCCAGGTGCTTATCAGAAGGACATTTATTGTCTCTGTGTGCATTCTGTGTCCTGCCAATGACAGCCAGCCACTGTCGCCTTTGTTCGCACTGTTGTCAGGAACGAGAAACCTGGACTGCTATGAACTGGAACTGTATCGTCTTGAGCAATGAATCCAGGTTCTGTTTGGGATCCGACGATGGTTGAGTTCGAGTATGGAGGCCTTGTGGTGATCACTTCAATCCTGATTTTGCTGTGGTGTGACACACGGCCCCAACTGCTGGTGTGATGATATGGGGAGCCATCGCACATGACTGTCGGTCACCCCTAGTAGTTATACAAGGGACACCAACAGCTCAGATGTGTGTAGGACATCCTGTGGCCATCAAGCATTTATGAGATCAGCTGGGACTCAAGCAACATTTGTGGGCAAATATGCCACAGGATACCCTACAGAACCTGTTTGCCTCCATGCCCAATCATATCTCATCTTGTATCCAGACTAGATGCAGCTTAACAGGGTACTAGAGCCTCTTTTCAATTGTACGGTTTTCAGCAATAAACTTATCCTTTCACTCTAATATTGTAATCACTTACATACTGTATACCATCATTACATTCACACACAAAGTTCAATTCTTGATGAGATATAAAAACATTATAGTATTTTCAAAAATAGATGATAAAGAGTGTGTGTATATCATTAGGTGATGCTGGGCTGAAAGGAGACAGAGGAGATAACGGTGTTGGATTCCCCGGGCCAAGAGGAGAGCAAGGCATCCAAGGTACAGCCTCTAGTCTTGTTTGAAGTGAAATGTCATGTCAATGCTAACACGTGCTTATAAGGAGTTGACATTAAAAGTGATCTGCTGAAGTGATCCTGAAATCAAATGAGCCTGCTCAGTCATGCTGTGAGATCTGAAAAACTCTGAAATGCTTGATTGTGGTTTTTGGTCTGACAACCAAACAGTGGTTACTACCGGCAATGTATTGAGACTTTATATTCAACTCAAGTTAACACAAGTCAAGGCATATTTATTGCTATAGCGCTTTTTATAATGTAGCCTTGTCTCAGAGCAGCTTTACAATTTTTGATTATCTTGTAATATCTGGGATCCATCCCAAATTGAGCAAGCCTAGGGCGACAGTGGCAAGGAAAAACTCCCTACGTTATAAATCCTTGGGAGGACCAAGACTCCAAACCCAAGAACCCAACCTCCTTGGGTAGCTTAGATGATTATATGTAAAAATAAAGTTAATTCATCTAGTCAAATATCCACCTCACCTTGTGTTTTTGGTGCAGGACCTGCCGGCAAACCTGGTATCGGTAAAGATGGTCAAGACGGTGCCAGAGGAGAAGCAGGAACCCCAGGTCTCCCAGGAACCCCAGGAAAGAGAGGACCTCCTGGCGCCCCTGGCCTTTGTGACCCCTCGGACTGTTTTAGACCCCAACCGCTTTATGTAATGGGTGGGAAAAAGTCTGTTAACGTTAAAGGGCCGTGAACGTGGAGCTCCTGAGACAAGCCTTCATCCATTATCATGTTTAACAGCCTAGCAAGTGGACTTGCATCTGATACACTTGAACAGTCTCATGGCATTCGATCTGACAGCTGCAGTATGGAATCTCCTTCCTCTGTACAAGACGATCCTTTCAATGCAGCACAGAGCAACTTGTACAAAATAAAACCTCTAACCATTTCCACTTCCTCTAGAGCAAGATGTGAATACTTCGATAGGGTTAGACGGAGACCAAAGGATAACTTCAAACAATATCCCAAGTGAGTGATGGAAACCTCGATTGGTTATTCCTTTCAAAATTGAGAACAAGGTGTGTGGTTTTCCAACAAAACATACAAAATGTGCCTTATATGTGTATTTTTGACAAATAAATGTGATGAGCAAGAATATCAGTCACAGTACCAGAGATTAAGCTATACCCTTTACACGCATGGGTGAAATAATCACTCGGGATACTGAAATAAAACTTCTCCACCACCAAGGAATCATTAGCCGTACCTTTTTTCTTATATATAGCACTAAAGTCTGTCAGGGTTTGCCTAAACAGCTCACAGTACCCACGTTTGTGTATACAGCTGGATAATGAATATCCCAAATAGCTTCAGAAATCAACTCTTTCAAGAACAAATTTCCAGAGGTTGGTATCAAACAGGTTTTGTGCTGCTGTGATACAAAGCAATTGCTGTCTGAGAAGGACATGGATTCAGAGTGGTTCAGCAGAGCTCTGTGGGGGGATGAATCACCATATCAGTTGTGTAGTGACGGTTCAGAGAGGCGTCTTCAAAGACCTGTTGAGATGCGATGACATCATTACCACGGTGGTGTGGAAGCCTTTTCATCTACTGGTTATGTATCCATTAATGCTTTTAAATATGAGAGAATATGCTCATAGTTGAAAAGTATTTTTCCAAAAAGGAGTTACCAGACACCATTTCTTTACAAGACACTGCTTTATGTAAATATAACTCCTCGATGGGGTTTAAGTCAAGTGACTGTGGAGGAAAGTCCATGGGAGTCAGCACTCCTTGATCTTCTTAAGTCTTCAGGTAGTCGCAAAACGTTGAGATGTGTTTTGGGCCATTATACACTTGTTGATAAAACATAAAGCACCCAAATAGAAATGTTGATTGCTGCAAAACTCGGCATGCAGTTCTGTCTCAGGCAGATCTGTAAATAATTACAGGTGTGGTCAAATTAGACACTGGGTCTTGCCACAAGAGGGCATAAAAGTGCTTCCCCTGCTGTCTATAAAAAGGCTCTCAGAGGCTACTTTAGGCTAGTGTGCCTCTTGGTGACAGATCGTTGACTGCTGGACATGCCTCTATAGCACACTCAGAGATAGTTTGCCCAGTTGACAGACTTTGAGAGGGGCGCATCATTGGACTGGGAGAAGCAGGATGGTCATTTCGATGAATTGCCGGAATCTAGGCCGTTCTGACGTAGCTGTTAGGAGGTGCTGGGAGCAGTGCTGATGGGCCACCCAGCTTCATTCATTTAGCTGATGCCCTTATCCAGAGTGACTTACAACTGATGCAATATTTGATGTACGAACAGTTGAGGGTTAAGGGTCTTCTGGGACCTGGGGCCGGATTCACGAATGTTTCTTAGAAAAGTCTTCTTAACTTTATTCTTAGGAATACAAGTTTTGAATGTTTTTAACCTTTTCAGATTTATCTTATTTTTTTCTTAACTTTCTTCTTAAGAACAAGTAGTATTCTTGAACACATTCTGTTCTTAAATGTTTTCTTAACCTTATAATAACCTCACACTTGTCTTAGGCTGTAAGAGTTGAAGGTAAGCATCCAAATTAATTCAACTGTTTAGTTACTGGAAATAAGGCTTACATTTCAATTGAAATGCTTAAAAGCCTTTGGAGTGAAGGTCATCCTTAAAATACACAAGTCTACATAAGGAGAGTTTATGACAAAGCCGGCCATTTCTTCCACCATCACCTCTATTTCTTGTTTTCAAAAGTTTTTGGACCGCTTGGTTTGAATTTCCTCCACTTTGTCGTCCTCAGAAAGGATTAAAAACATAACGGAAACAATGGTCAATACAAATTAAAAATGTCTTGCGCAGTATAAGCTGTAAAATGCAACGTAGTCTACGTAAGAAAAAAATGAAGAGTTTCTTAAGAAAATAATTATGATTTTCTTAAAATTGAGAATTTTTAAATTTTTGTTCAAGAATTGCATTTACGAACATTCTTATGAACTTCTTAATGTTTGTCTTAAGAACCTTCACAAGTTTTTCTTAAGAAAGTTTTCGTTAATGGAGCCCCTGGTTCATAAAAGTGTCTCATGAAAGAAAACCCTCTTAAATGTGTTTTTTTTTTTTTTACTTCATTCTTAAGAAAAAAGTTATGATTTCAAAATTGCTCTTCAAATAACTTCTTAAGAATGATCTTATTTATATTCGCAATTCTTTTCCTAAGAGGTATTCATGAAAACATCATGTTCTTCTTACTGCAGACGAGCCCGCTAGGGGTGTCACTTTTTGCATTCTTAATAACTTAAAACATTCTTAATACACAGTGCAAAACACAAACTCAAAAGATTTAATACTATTATGACTACCTGCATACCGATTTTCAACCGTCTACATGCAGCCATTCGCCAGAAATCACATACCGAACACAGCTGTCCGCCATGTTTGCTTCCGTAAACAACCACACCTCCCCAACTATTTCGCCTTTTAAAATATACTTAGGATGTAAAATAACTTTCGATTTTAACATAGAAAATTCACTTACCGTCTAAACAACTCCATGATACTGTTAAACTCCAGAAAAAATGTCAGTAAAGTCCTCGCTCACGTCGTCTTTGGCTGTGTTCTCACTCCACAACACGAGGTTCCCTCTAAAGTCCACATAAGATATCCCCTACGGGAGGGCTCTGTAAATACTCATAATACTGAAAAAGCGGTGTAACTCTCGAATACTTTGTTGTAAGTGTTCCAAATTTTGGATTTAGCTTTTTTTTTTTGGATTTAGCTTTAAGACCGTCTTACTTTGTTTTTCCAAGAGTTGCATTTAAAAACATTCTTATGAACTTCTTAGTGTTTGTCTGAAGAACTTTTGCAAGTTTTTTCTTAAAAAAAGCTTTTTGAATCCAGCTCCTGGTCTATAGTCCAATGCCTTAACCACAGTTATTAGTCCAACCGAGCACCCATACGTAGGGTGACCAAACGTCCGTATTTACCGGGACATGTCCGTATTTCACGTCCTGTCCCAGGCGTCCCGGGTTTTTTTTAAAAGGTGAGGAAATGTCCTGGTTTTTAAATGACCTTCATTGGACCATTAAATTTACAGGCACTAGGGCCCTGCGCACGACGCTGCGTGTGTAGTAATCCCTGAGCCGCGTCAGTGAGGGCAGCACTGTTCTTAATCAGAATATAGACAGTCAGTACGCAAGCAACATGCCGAAGCGCAAGTGTATGTTTACCGACGATTTACAAAAGAGTTTCCCCGCTTTCAGACCGGGTCGAGACAAATGGGAAGCCTTGTGCACAGTGTGCAAAGCAGGCACATATGTCTCGGTGTCCAGTGGAGGTGCAAGGGATCTGAAAAGTCACCTGGACACCGAGAAGCATAAAACAGCTGTCCGAGGTGAGAATAGTGCGAGCTCGATCACACAGTACTTTGTCAAACCAGGGAACGAGGATGCAGTGAATGCAGCGGAGGCTGCATGGTCATTTCACACAGTGAAACATCACAACAGTTATCGATCTATGGACTGCACAAGTTCATTGTTGAAAACGACCCTCCCCGATTTTCGACACAAGCCCAAAAAGTTTAGTTTGTGCCCGAACTAAACCGAGGCTATTGTGACGGTGTTCTGGCCACCTCATTCTGTTAAAGTGGCGCACGACAGCGTCGAAAACATCCCATTTGGTGGTGGGAAGCATGATTGGGCGTAATCACGGTGCGGTGAAAATCTTCCCATAATAAATTAGGTACTTTGGACTGGAAGGGAGGGTGGATGGCAGAGTAAACTAATCGAGTGCAAGATGCACCAAACGAGACTGCAAACCACATCGCCAATTACCTAATGGAAAATTGGTTAAAAACTTTCAAATTTGGCTTCCAAATGCGTTCGCTTTAAGGCGACAACTGCAAACACTAATTTTGGGGAAACCGGGTGACGAAGTGGGGGAAATAATTGTATTGCAACTTTGGAAGAGAAGGCAAAAACAAAACATTGATTGGTGTAGGTCCCAGACATTATTCTTAACAAACGTTGTCCATTCACGGGGCAGACAGACTTGACGGGGACCTTGAAGAATATAATTTTTAAAATCTACAGATACTTCCAGATTACCTGGAGCACGAGTCCCTCAAAGAGTATTGCGATTTGGTGGATGTTGAATACGGAGGATGCTGTTTTTTTCACACAGCAAGACCAGGTGGCTCTCTCTGTTCCCAGGCATAGGGAGGGGATGCTGCAGATGTTCCCTGGCTGTAAAAGCATTCTTTTCGTCTCAGGAAAAGCCACTCATGATGATCAAGGGATTTTTTGAAAATTCCATTTAGTGAGATATACTTGTGGCACATGCATCACTCATGTCCGGTCTTCCACACTCCACATTCAAGAATGGAAAGGGAGAACAAACTCCATCATGGAGGATTAAGGAAAGAAAATATTGAGCAACATCCACAAAACGTTCTTATGAACCGGAAAGAAGAAAGAAAAGAACAAACAATTTCATGTCCCTCAAAGTTTAGAACTGATGGCCAAAAATCGCAGAGGAAGGACTGAGGGAGGGCTGTAACCCCGTCATAGCTGAGTGCCTTGGCATGTTACAGTTCAGTTGGAGTATCTGGGAGAAGTGGGATGACAACTATAGAGAGTTTATCACCATTCATGTGGATGGACATGGTGAGCCAACCAAAGTGGAATGATGTGAGAGCCTGCTATCAAGTACCTTGGAGAAGACAACGGGGGGTGCAATTTGATGACGTTAAATGACTTGATCAAGTTGCTACTCTGAAGAAATTCTAGAAAGCTTGCAGTGGTGATGACGAATTTCATGGCCTGCAGGTGCACACAGAAGTGGACCAAATATTTGAGAAGGCCAAAAGCGTGGATGCTACTCCGAACTGCTGAAGAGGCACGTTTGTTTTTGCACTTCCTCCTCACATGCAACGTAGAGAGAGTTTTTTCACTGATGCAGAGCGAGTGGACAAAGGAGAGGAACCGGCTATCAGTTGAATCATTGAAAGGGATCCATTTGTGCAATACAATTTCAGAAATATGTCTTGCAAGGACTTTCATACGTATGTGTTGAGCCACAAGAAACTGCTGAGAAAGATCAGCTCTACAGCAAAATATAAATGGGCAAAGAGGGACGAGGAAGAAAAACCAGAGGAAGAGGAGGAAAAACCAGACGAAGAGGAAGATGAGGATTAAGCAGGAAAGTAAAGATGGTCTATTGATATTTTTGTTGGTATTTTTGTGTTTTTGCTAATACACAAGAGGTATTTTTTTGTTAATTGGCTAATTTGTTAATTTATTTTTTCCAATAGCTGATTGTTAATTAGTTCATTTGTTATTTATTTTTTTTTACAATAGCCTACAGAACAGACAATATTTCGTTCATTACTGAGGGTAACTGAGTATCATGTGTAATTTGGAATTGAGAGGCATTGTTAACTTTTGTTATTAAGTGAGGGATGTTTATATGAGACATTATTTCTTTCATTGTGCAATTCATTCATTACAGGAAATGTTAACTTAAACATTTATAATAAATGCATTTTGAATAAAATGATCATTTGTTATTGAAGTTTTTGTTGTTGACTTTTACTGAAAAGCATTTTTAATAAACCAACTGTAAATATCATGTTATTGTAGGATTACGTGGGCCTATGTAAAGTGACTGCATGCCACAGTACATGTACAACGAACCATAACCCCCCTCCCCCCCCCCCCCCCCCCCCCCCCCCCCCCCCCCCCCCCGGCTACAATGTGTCCTGGTTTTCCGAAATGAAAATATGGTCACCCTACCCATACGGCATGGTGCAAATATTAATTGCTTCTAAATGTTAAGATTTAAATTTAATTATTTGTTTACAATTCATATAACATGCAATTACCCAAGTTCAATGAGCAGGGGAAAAAACAGGAAAAAAATCATGTACCATTTAACAATGAACAAACATCTAGAAAATTGGCTGCATGTACAATACTAGGCCCTGGGGAACAGCTGTTTTATGTTATTGTACCAGAAACCATATGTATATAGCACCTTAGTGGTAAACATAATTTAATAAGAGGCAGACTTTACTGCTATGTGCATGTTATTTCTTTATATAAAACCATGTGCATATTATTATATAAGCAACAACCACTAAAATGCTATAAATAAACGTTCAGTCAAATGGCTTAATCCAACCTTTATTAGATTCTTCCAATACAAAACATAATATCGTCTTTGCTTAGAATAACTTTAGCACCAGTATAAACAAGTAGACTGTACCATGCATAAATTAGTGTTTTATAAGGCCTGTACTGGTAGCTTCTTACAATAATTTAATTCAGCAAGGGGTGGAAAGAGAAAAGAAAAGACAAACTACAACATAAAAGCAAAACATGATTAGCACCAGTTGTGGAGGAAGATGGAAGATGGATATAATTAGATTTGTGGGCAAAGTGATAATAAGCAATTTACATATTGACGGAAATGTAATGAGCAAAGCTTGTTAAAGACAGATCATTAGCAGATGCCATCCCTCATCTGTCAGGTTCAAATTGAATGGACAAGCACAAACAAGTCAAACCCTTTTTTTCCTAAAATAGTAACTGGACCAAATCACTGTCAATATGTAACCTCATTAGGATCAAATAGGGACTGTGGCTGCTTAGTGGTTAAGGTACTAGATTATGGACCAGAAGGTCCAGGGATCAAATCCCACCTCTGCCACGCAGCCTCTGCTGGGTCCTTGAGCAAGACCGCTATCCCATAATAGCTCGCATTGTAAGGTTGTAGTGGTTGCAAGTTGCTCTGGATAAGGGTGTCTGCTTAATGCTGTAAATGTAAATAAGTATGAGCAATAGATAGAGTCCACTGAGGGGGTAGGTAGGTTTTGGATTATAAGTAATAGCTAACTCACCTCAGAGCATTATAATAATTATATACACTGCCCAGCCAAAAAAAGGTCACCGCCTGGATTGAACTAAGCAAATAGCTAAACAGTTAAAAAAAGAGCCTCCCATCAGATAATGCATGGGTGATTTTGTTTCAGCTGGCAACAAGTTATTTAACCCTAACTGATGCAGTGAGTAGCTTCTCATTTCATCATGTATATCATTTTCACACATGGATTGTCCACCACAGAGTCCAGAGCTGAACCCCATTGAGAATCTTTGGGATGTGATGGAGAAGACTTTGTGCAGTGGAACAAATCTCCCATCATCAATACAAGATCTTGGGAAAAATGACTGCAACTCTGGACAGAAATAAATGTGACATTGCAGAAGCAGTTCTGTCCAGAGCTGCATTAATTTCCCCCCAAGATCTATCATATTTATGAAGAAATATAGAAAGTTCTAGAGGGTTCACAAACCTGCAAGAAGCACTGCAGCATATTTTGGATGTTGATATGTTGGTTCAAGACCATACGAGTTCCATGTTCCATTTTGGGCCAAGTTGGTTTATGCTGGGCTGATGGTGGTTTAGCTGGTGAACTTGAATGCTCTTGCTGATATTCCTGGTAAAGCTGGCTTAGCTGCTATTAGCTGTATATATATATAGTTGTATTGTAGCTCCCTGATGGGGATATGTTGTGGCAAATCCATCATAAGTTAAATGTATCCTGAAATGTATCCTGTTTAATATAGTCTGTACTGCATCATAGCGATGCCAAGTATACATTAACACTTACTTTAACCTACAGTTGGCCAAAATCATTAACACAAAGCTTATTTTATAATAAAGTGCTGAAAAATCTCATGTCATTTAGTGAGTAATGGATTGAAGATGAAAAGTAAAAGCAAAACACTTACTCTATTGGTGAACTCAGGGCCCTAGTTGTTAAACCTAACTATTCAGCCTGAAAGTGATCCGAAGGACTCAGTACTTGATTTCTTTTCAGTTGGCTGTAATAATCAGCTATTTTAGGACCCATGGAGATTTGCACTAGGAGTACAGTACTGTAGATGTAAAAATAAAGAAAAACACGATAAACACAGCCAAGATTTTCACTGAGAAACAACTATTGTGAAACTGAATCACTGAATCACTGTGTACTAACTCATGAATCGAGTTTAACCTGAAATGAGTCACACGGTTTGGCTCATACAAGTTTAAGGAATTGTGCCGAGTACCGAGCAAACGACGAGAACCGAAAGTAATTTTTATAGTCAAAATGGTCGAGAACCAAGGTACCACTGTATTCTTAAAAATCCATTGTTATTATTCAACAAACACATTGTTATTTAATATTCTTGCCAAACTGCCAAAAGCACTAGTCAGATCTCATCACTTAACTCATGTTTTAGATTGAACTGAAGCTCATTCGGTGGTTTTTCCTACACAAGGTCCCAATTCCACAGATTACTGTGTCTACAGGCAGAACGCTGGCTAATGTACACTTCAGTTTAGACATGACCACAAGGAATATTTATCAAACAAACTATGAGTGCAACTAGTTACCGTTATACCTGAAAACCTAGCCGGCAGAACAAATCCTAAACAACTGATATAGTGCTCATTTGTAAAGATTAGGACTATGGACCAGAAGGTCCAGGGTTCAAATCCCACCTCTGCTAAGCTGCCACTGTTGGGCCCTTAAGCAAGACCCTTAAGCCACAGATACTTGGATAGTAAGACTGTAGCAATTGTAAGTCGCTCTGGATAATGGCGTCTGCTAAATGTCATAAATGTAAATATATTAGGCAGCTATTTGGGATGCAGCCTGCACTGCATTTGTGTACAATAGAAATAGCTGAAAAATGACACATGCACACTAACCAAAATAGCCTAAACAGTAGTTTTCTATGTGAGCCAAACATAAGCTTCATTTATATAGCCTCCTAAATGTAGTAAGTAAAAAAGAATAAAAATCAAACAAACAAAAACAAGTATATCTCCAAATCATGACGTACATGTGAATGAGCACATTTTTAAATGTTACCTACCCTAAATTCCTACTTAGAGAAGTCAGCACTCTTGAGAAATCCAGACTTTCTGATTGGATAATCTGAGATAGAACGCCATTAAAAAGCTCTACTCAAAGGTCCGGAGCTTCCTAGACCCCAATGAAAAATGGATCAATAGTGAAGGGATATAAAAAAACTGAAAGAACAACACTTTTATAAGATACAGAAACAGAACTTTATGAGTCAATAAATTTGTACATTACAGTACATGAATTAGGGTTAGAAAGGTCAATAACGTCCTTTTTGTGTCACATTTAAAAGTAACCAACAGCTCTATAGAGTTTTTTTTTTTACGCTGAATTTCAATCTGCATTCAATAAAAGGTCTGCAAGGTGTCTGTGATATTGCTTCACATTTGTATCATGGGTGAAGGTAAACAAAAAAAATGAGGGTGAGGATGTAATGTTGGGTGGATCACAATTTACATACGTTCACAAGCTTATGTGGAAAAATACCCAACGTAAGGGTCACCACCTAGAATCAGAACGCTATTGACTGTATGTGAAGCTCAGTATTGATGTGTGAAAACCATACATCACTTTTTCTCTCATGGTCACCCGACTGACCAGCACAGACTCACAAATCAATAGAACTACTGAAGATTAATCTCTCGGCTAGATAACTGGGCACACACACATTCTAACAGGTCAATTCTGTACACACTGATTGATGACCTTGGGCTAATTTGTAGCCAACGATCTATAGCTGATAATGTTAGCAGAGGTAAATCTGGGACATTGTGGGTTGCATAGAAAAGGACAGTACAGATTGGTCTAAAGAAGGTGAACATCCCTGATGGACCAAAATCAGCTACATTTAAATTACTAACCTCCCTCATTATACAGTACAAACCCTCCCCGTTCCCGCCAAGCAAACAATTTAATCCCTACTATATCTGACCGGCAGGACTTACACACTCACTCATGGAGAAATGTCTCGGCTTTCAACAACCGTAACTCAAGTTCCCTGGATCTTGACAGGGAAAACTCACGGGATCTCAAAAGTTTATAAAAATAGACCAGGCATGTGGTAACAAACATAGGTTCCGCCGACGGTTTTTAGGTTCCTTTAACGTTTTTAGTGTGTGGTCGTGATGCCAGGCTGGCATAGTAAGCACATTGTGAGGGGTCACATTGCCCTGGAGGTCCCGATGGGCCCGGCTGCCCATGAGGACCTGGGTGCCCAGGCTCGCCCTGAGCTCCAGCTGCTCCTGGAAGACCGTCTTTACCATATCCAGGGATACCAGCAGGACCTATGGAGGAGAGATATTTACTTTTAACTGCTTTACTACGCAAAAACGCAAGAGATCAGTCTTTTCGTGCTTAGATATAGCAAATTGTGCTCAGAAAGGAACGCACATGGTTAGCAACATTACTCAGGTAGACAGGGCCAAATTTGTGTTTCTAATATCAAAAAACACTGTTAGGGGACAGACTGTGCTGCCTCTGACCAGTAGAGGGCGGTCAAGGTGTGCAACTCAGACCAGGCAAGTAGTACCATGTCTGAACAGCACAGGAAAGCATAAGGTGTGCAGCTTTGTAGAGGTGCTGTCGGGATGGTATGTTAGGGTATTGTACATCCCTTCTACACTGCCCGGCCAAAAAAAAAGGTCACCACCTGGATTTGACTCAGCAAATAGTTTAAATAGTTAAAAAAAAGAACCTCCCGTCGGATAATTACTGTTGTTTAATACAGTTTTAATTTATTATAATTACAAGTTCTTTAACCCTAACTGATGCAGTGAGTAGCTTCTCATTTGTTAAACAACCATATCAAAAGACATCCTGTGGTCGTGGAAAAGATGTTCATCTGTTTCAGAAGGGTCAGATTGTGAAAGAGTGGTTCAGGGATCATGAGCCATCATTTTCACACATGGATTGTCCACCACAGAGTCCAGAGCTGAACCCCATTGAGAATCTTTGGGATGTGCTGGAGAAGACTTTGTGCTCTAATGGAACTCATCTCCCATCATCAATACAAGATCTTGGGAGAAAATTAATGCAACTCTGGACAGAACTGCTTCTGCAATGTCACAACATTTATTTCTGTACAGAGTTGCAAGGTTCTCAACGGGGTTCAGGTCTGGACTCTGTGGTGGACAATCCATGTGTGAAAATGGATTTCACAGGATGTGTCTTTCAACATGGTTGTTTAACAAATGAGAAGCTACTCACTGCATCAGTTAGGGTTAAAGTACTTGTTGGCAGCTGAAACATAATCACCCATGCAGTAATTATCCTATGGGAGGCTCTTTTTTTAAACTATTTAACTATTTGTTTAGTTAAATCTAGGTGGTGACCTTTTTTTGGGCGAGCAGTGTATTTGCTAAATAAGAAAAAGTCTAGTGGTGCAGTGCAGAGGTAGAGCACACAGTCTGAAATATGGAGCTCCCATCTCAATATTATTGTATATTGCCACTCTCTCCAGACACCCCTAGTGAGTAAGGATCATTTTACTCTCTACTTGGGTCCAAATTCCATCGGTCATATTACTGAAACCAACTGAAGAGGTACATTTTGAGATCAAACAGCCAACTATGGCTCTCACGCCATGATTATAGTCAAATCAAGTCAGATTTATTTATGTAGCGCTTTTTACAATGGAGCATTGTCTCAAAGCAACTTTACAATTTTAGATTATCTTCTAATATCTACAGCCAATCCCAAACTGAGCAAGCCTAGGACGACAGTGGCAAAGAAAAACTCCCTAAGCGTTATGAGGAAGAAACCTTGGGAGCACCAAGACTCAAAAAGGGACCCAACCTCCTTGGGTGGCGTAGATGATTATATGTAAGAATGAAACTAATTATATTACTTACATTACTTATAGATCAAAGACTATATACTTTGTAGATTTCCACCCCCAACAAGTTAGTTAATTAAATTTTTCTAAAGTTTACTGTCTGACATCAGCACCCAATCTTACAAGCATGTCCCAAAGTCTTGTTGAAAGCCTACTCAGAAGAGTTAAGGAAAAGGGGGACAAGCTCCAAAATAATACCCGTGTTTTAGATGCAATTTTAGAGTTTCCACAAACTTTTGGCTATATAGTCTAAACAGAGTCTAAAGTCTTACCAATGGGTCCAGTTGGACCAGGTTCTCCTCTCTGCCCCACACCATCTTCTCCTTTATCTCCTTTGGTCCCTCTTTCACCTGAAATTCAGCAATACAAGACTAAAATCTCCCAATACTGTACTGGTATTCAAGTAGTATAAATAAAAACAAAGAACAACGTGGATCCATCAAGCAAAAATGATCAGAGTAGCTACTGTAAGTTAAGTCTAATGTAGAAACAAAGTACTATGATAAAGTCATATGGTACCTTTAGGACCTGCTGGGCCTCTGAGTCCATCAGCTCCGTTTTGCCCAGGCATTCCAGGCTCTCCAACAGGACCTTGTCGTCCAGGTGCTCCATCTTTACCTGGAGGTCCAGGTAGACCAGGGCGCCCAGCTGTGCTCTTTATGTGTGTGGGTTGAATCTGGGCCATGAGGTAGGCCATTTTGGCTGGGAATATATAAATACTATGAATAAAATCAATCCTGATAAAAAATATATTCAGATTGTTCCTGAGCTTCCTTACTTCAGCCAACTTTTGTACACTTTATCAGGTAATATTAGGTGTTATTCAGATGTACTGTACTAGCTTTTAGTGCTATAGTCAAGACCACTAGAACTGATTCCGAGTCAAGACCAAGACCGGAAGTGACAAGCGGCGCACAAACATTCAACTTTAAGTAAGACATGAAGTCTTAAAGCTCTGAGATGGCGTGATCGACCTTACCTTGTAGTTCCTTGGCCAGCTCCTCTTGAATTAATCTCCGTATCGACTCCAGAGATGGTGTTTCTCCCTAAACATACATTAAATCCACATGAGCTGCCTTTCAACAGCAGCTACAGTACTTCAGTGTTCATTGTTCGAACGGAAACCATCTCACCCTTGGTCCAGGAATTCCAGGTTGGCCCTGAGGTCCTGGAGGTCCAGAGGGTCCCACCTCTCCTGGAGGTCCTGACATGCCCATCATGCCCGTATGACCCTTCCTTCCTGGAGCTCCAGGAGATCCAGGCATTCCAGAATCTCCAGTCAGACCTTTGTCTCCTTTTATGCCATTATCACCCTACAGGGGAGAAGACCATCCGAGATGTTTAATTTACTATCCACTATTTTAATGTCTAGCTAATTTAAATCTGTACTTCACTTCTCTAACGAGCTAGCTAACATTAGCTTAACTATCTTACATCGTAAGATTTCACCAGCAAATTAGCTAATGACAGTAACTATTTATTGCATTTTCAGCTGATGTTGGATACATTACTTTACTAAGAATCAATTGAAAACCATTTGCATTGAAAACGTACTTAAAGTCAGTACTCAGTTTTACTGACCAGCTAGCCTGTGGTGGGAAGATCTTTTACTGTATACTTAAGACCAGTGGTTTAGCATTTTAACAAGCTAGTTCTGTCTTCACAAACAAACTGGTTCTGTGGATTCACCTTCTCTCCCTTGAATCCTCTGTCTCCAGATTTCCCAGGTATGCCCTGCAAAACAGCTGGATCAAATTCTGAACTCATCTCATGTCATAACAGCATTTAAAAATCACACACTGTTAATGAGTACTTACTTGTTTTCCTTCTGGGCCGCTGGGACCTGGTGGACCCTAAATGGAATAAAATGTATTATAACTTTTACAATGTAACCAGGGATGTACCGATATTGAATTTCTTGGGCCAATACCAATTTGTAGCACATTATTGTGGCCAATACTGATGTTAAAACTGATAATTTGACCTTTCTGCATTTAAAAAACTGTTCACATTATAATTCATTTATAAACTGCTGTTAAATTGTAAATCAGTAATTCATTTCAACCATAACATAAAATAATAATAAGCAACAGTTAAATCAGACATGACGATTTTCATTCCATTTTATTTTCTAACCTTCTTTTAAAAAGGTAAGAAACTTTTTTTAGTCTTGATTTGGTACAAGAAAGAATGTAACCATGCATAACTATACAGTCAGCAACATCAGATATTTTGCTTGATGAATAATGGACAAAATAAATATTCATATGTGAATACATAATAAATACCGGTTACAATAATTAGGGACCGATACTGATAACTGAAAAAATCCATATATCAGCAAATAATGAATTAAAATGAAACAATGGAATGAAACAATGCAAATTTTAGGGCGCTGGTCAATTTATTGAGGGTATATTTCAGTTATTTGCATATAAATATATGAAATATGGTTGGTTTCAGTTATTTTACATGAGTAATCAAGTAAACCAAAAGTGTATTCAAATATATGAATTTTTTTAATCTCACAAAATCATCACATATGTGCTCAGTTACGGTGGTACGACCAGGACTGGTCCAGTTTCACTATATTATTTCACTACATATGTCACTATATTTACATTTATGTCATTTAGCAGACACCCTTATCCAGAGCGACTTACAACTGATACAATTGTAATCTTACAATCCAAGCAATGTTGGTTTAAGAGCCTTGCTCAAGGACCCAACAGCTCGCAAGAGGTGGGATTTGAACCCAAGTCCATCTGGTCCAAAGTCCAGTACCTTAACCTCTAGGCTGGCACAGTCCCTATTTTCCTCACCAAATCCATTTTCGGCTATTCACTCTATCTGTTTTATCTCACACTTAACTGGTCCATTCCAGTTGCCTTTGTTGTAACATGCTAAGCAATTGCTGAAACAGACCCCATTAAATTCCAATTACATTTTAATGATGCCTCTACTTACCGAGGGTCCTTTTGGACCTGCAAATCCAGGTAATCCTGGACTTCCTGTCTCCCCTTTGAATCCTGGAGGACCCTGATTTATAAAAGACAACAATATTTATCTTGCCATCTGTATGGATTAAACCTGACTCTATAAAGTGGGGATTTATGGAGATTATTTTGGAGCTGCACTGATTATGTCTTAAATCCAGCTTAGATAAAAATCACTGAAGCAGAAGGTCTGTAGACTCACAGGATTTCCGACGGGTCCAGGTTTCCCAGGCTGTCCAGGCTCTCCTGGTTTACCCTTAAATGAATGACAAAGTGGCATCAACCCTATAAAGAGTTAAGATTGGAATGATCACTGAAACAGTAAGATCAAATCCTTACCCGTTCACCAATTGGTCCCATGGGACCTTCAGGCCCTGAAGCTCCTCTATTGCCCTAAGAGATATAGAAATGGAAATGATTTTTGATATTCTCTACAGACGGAGAGAGAGAGAGAGAGAGAGTCCAAACGTAAACAGAATAACAGAATTACTCACCTCTTTTCCAGGTGGACCCTCTCGCCCGGGTGGGCCAGGCTTCCCATCTTCACCCTGAAAGAAGCGACGTTGCTCATAAAATTATTCAGTAGGCATGTTACCACTCTAAGGACTTTAATAATTCAGTACATTTATCTCTCACAGTACCAGTTTATTAGGTACATCTAGATATAGGTGACTGTCATATGTCCCTATAGAAAATCATCATACCTCTTTGAATTATTGTATATGTCTTGTAAATATACATATTTTCCAGCTTTGTTTACACTTTCTGCCTTACAGCATCCAAGTAGCAAGAAAAATAGGCAATAGATTACTGCTAGATTGGGGAATATTTGCTAATTCTAAGCAAAATTGTACAGTTAGATATTGTGGTGAGAGGCAATGGAATTTAGGTCAAGGCTTTGACTTGGCCACTCTAGGACATTATCCCTATCCTTGATCCTTTTTTTTGTGGTGGTGGTGTGCTTAGACTCGTTGTCATTTTGGAAGATGATGCGCATGCCCATTGTCAGCTGGTGTACTTAGCAGCATACATTTTCCCTTCAATCCTGACCAATTGATGAGCCTTGCTGAAGAACAACGCCTCCAAAACAATATTGCCAACACCATGCTTTCATAGTACAGTGGTGCCTGAAAGTTTGTGAACCCTTTAGAATTTTCTCTATTTCTGCATAAATATGACCTAAAATATCAGAGATTTTCACACAAGTCCTAAAAGTAGATAAAGAGAACCCAGTTAAACAAATGAGACAAAAATATTATACTTGGTCATTTATTTATTGAGGAAAATGATCCAATATTACATATTAGTGAGTGGCAAAAGTATGTGAACCATTGCTTTCAGTATCTGGTGTGACCCCCCTGTGCAGCAATAACTGCAGCTAAACGTTTCCTGTAGCTGTTGATCAGTCCTGCACACCGGCTTGGAGGAATTTTAGCAATTTTAGCCCAATTCCCCTTTCCTCCGTACAAACAGGCTTTCACACTCGGGATGTTGGTGGGTTTCCTCCATTAAGCTGCTCGCTTCAGGTCCTTCCACAACATTTCCCATTGGACTAAGGTCAGGACTGTTTTGACTTGGTCAGTCAAAACATGACTTTAATTCTTTCTTTTCTTTAAAACCATTCTTTGGTAAACGACTTGTATGCTTAGGGGCCGTTGTCTTGCTGCAATGAACCCCACCTTCTTTCTTGAGAGTCAGTTCAAGTTTCATGGACAGATGTCCTGACATTTTCCTTTAGAATCTCTGATATAGTGCAGAATACATTGTTCCATCAATGATGGCAAGTCGTCCCTGACCCCCAGATGCAGCAAAGCAGGCCCAACCATTACACTAACCTCCACCATGGTTTTTCACAGCTGGGATAAGGTTCTTATGCTGGAATCAGTGTTTGGCTTTCTCCAAACATACGCGTTTTCTTTTAAAAAACCACAAAGGTCTGTTGGTCTCATCTGTGTCCCACAACACATTCTTCCTTAGCAAGACTGCAGACGAGCAGCAATGTTCTTTTTTGGAGAGCAGTAGCTTTTCTCCTTGCAACCCCCTGCCACCAACCCTGCACTCTTTGTTGTTCAGTGTTCTTCCTGATGGTGGACTCATGAACATTAACGTCATCACTGTGAGAGAGGCCTTCATTTGCTTTAGAAGTTTACCCTGGGCTCCTTTGTGAAGTTGCCAACTATTACACACCTTGCTCTTGGAGCGATCTTTGGTCGACCACTCCTTGGGATGGTTAACAATGCTGAATTTCCTCCGTTGTACCAATCTGCTGACTGTGGAGTGGTGGAGTGCCCACTCACACCTGGATTGTCATCCCATTGATTGAAAACACACCCTGATTCTAATTTCAATTTCACCTTCAATTTAACTGCAATCCGATAGGTTTCACATACTTTTTTCCACTCACTACTTGTAATAGTGGATCATTTTCTCAACAAATAATGACCCAGTATAATATTTTTGTCTCATTTGTTTAACTGGGTTCTCTTTATCTACTTTTAGTACTTGTTGGTTTGAAAATCTGATGATAGTTTTTGGTCAGAAATTTATGCATAAATGTAGAAAGTTCTAAAGGGTTCACAAACTGTCAGAACCACTGTAATGAGAGAAAGCAATATCAGTACTTTTTCAAGGAACTGACTAATATGCT
Organism: Ancistrus triradiatus; assembly: GCA_025084515.1. NCBI lineage: Eukaryota > Metazoa > Chordata > Actinopteri > Siluriformes > Loricariidae > Ancistrus > Ancistrus triradiatus. The sequence continues at coordinate 117,424 of JAJAGP010002055.1, forward strand.
CTGAATGGCACGAGAGATAGTTAAACATCTGAAATCTTCTCTACTATTCGGGGGTGGAGGAACAAGCCGTTTTATTCGGAAGTAATCAAAACAACTACACTGATATCAGTGGGAGCCAGTTAGCATGGTGACTGCCATGTGAATGGTCAAATAGGATTGGTTGAAAAAAAGATTTCATTTAATTTCAATTTTTCAGGGTGTAACGTGTTAAAAAGGTAATGATTTTCTGTAGGCCAGTGTTTAACATAGCGTCAACAATCCGGCCAGCCTCTCAAGCTTAGCGCCCAATACATCGAAGGGTACAGTCGTATATGAAAAAGTTTGGGCACCCCTGATAATTTCATAATTTAGTTTTTATAAATCATTGGTTGTTCAGATCAGCAACGTGAGTTAAATATATCTATAGCAGATACAACAGTGAATTTTGAGAATGAACTGAAAGTTTATAGGATTACACAAATTGTGCATAATTATTCAAACAAAATTAGGCATGTGCATAAATTGGGCACCCCAACAGAAAAATTCATTCAATAATTAATTAGTCCTCCGTTTGGGGGTAGAAATAACATCCGCTAAACACTTATTACAGCTTCCAGTCTGATTCTGCTTGAAGGTGCTTTGGAGACCATTCTTCTTTCGAAACATCCCAGTTCAGTCAGGTGATGGTTTCCGAGCATGGACCAAGCCCACATTTCAGTAATATTCAATGTCCTGGGCTGAGATGGCCATTCCGAACTTTGTACTGGTTCCTCTTCATGAATGCCTTCGTAGAATTTTGAGCAGGGTTTTGGGGTTGTTGGCCTCGGTGCAACTTTGTCACTGATTCTTGAACATTGTTCTCAAGAATCTGGAGATATTAACTGGAATCCATGCGACCCTCAACTTTAACAAGATTCCTAGTAACCTGCATGGCCACACAGTCCCCCCAGCATGATGGAAAACCGCCCACCTAATTTTCTGTGGGTAGCAAGTGTTTGGGTCTGGGATGCTGTGTTTCTTTTTTCCGCTCCTTGTTATGTCCAAATACTCAGTTTTTTAGTTCATCATACACACACTTTAATTCCAAAATGAAAGCTGGATTGTCCCAAATGTGCTGTAGACACCTCAAGTGACTCTGTTTGTGGCGTGTCGCCAGAAAGGCTTCTTCTGCATCACTCTCTCCATACGCCTCTCCGTGTGCAAAGTGGCGCTGTAATAGTTGAACGATGAACAGTGACACCATCTGCAGCAAGAGGAGGTTTGTAGGGTCTTTGGCGTGGTCTGTGGCTTGACTATACGTTTCTCTACCAGCCAACGCCTCTGCCTATCTGAGATTTTCTTGGTCCGCCACTTCGGGAGTTTCCTTAACTAGAACTGTGCCTGTGGTCTCCATTGCCTCACTATGTTTCCTCACAGTGGAAACTGACAGCTGAATCTCTGAAGAGGCTTTTCCCTTTCCCTGAACCATGAGTTGAACACCTGTTGTTGCAGGCCATTTGAGAGTTGTTTTGAGGGACTCCCATGTTGCCACTCTTCAGAGAAGATGCAAGAGGAGAAAAAACTTCCAATTGGCCCCTTAACAACTTTCTCATAGTTGGATTCACTTGTGTATGTAGATCAGGGTCAAATGAGCTTACAACACAAATTTTTGGTGTTCCATAATTAGTGCGAAAGGTATTCAAATACAAGGGTGCCCAAATTAGGCCTGCCTAATGCGGGTTCGTCGCATGTGTTGCCTAATGTGCTCCACTGCAACACTTTCGTAAAAGCGATAAACTTAATTTCACTTCTCAAATATCACGGTGTTCATCTGCTATATGATAGTTCCTGAAATTGCTGAGCTGGACAACCAATGATTTATAAAGAAAAAATCATGAAAAGTCAGGGGTGTCCCAAACTTTTTTCCTACGACTGTAACACCTCCACGTCATTTTCACGGTCTGCGAAATTAAAAAATAAAAAAGGCGGGTCGCTATCTTTCTAAGTAACGCGTTGATATAATCTATAACCAAAATATTTAAATCCAACAGATGCTCCAGAACCATGTCCGTGCGACATATCTCATCTCCACACACACAAACACCTGGCACAGTGCATGGATAAATGACCGGCAGGCGCGACGGGACATCCTCACCAGCCTCTCTCACCTCCACGGCTGTCAGACACCCAACGTGAGTGATGAAGAAAAGGCGTTAAAACGACGGACTCACCGTGGACCCAGGGGGGCCAGGCTCGCAGCCCGGGGGGGCCGGGAAAAAACCCTGGATTGACATAAAAGGATCAGTGATGGCAGCGTGCAGGCACATGCATGGAATTAGTGGAGAGAGTGGCTCCAGGGCCACGTACAGAGGGCCGCCTCGGCCGGGGCTGCCTGGTTCTCCAGGTTCTTCCTGTGTACCCGTAAAAACAAATTTACTTAATTACATGTAAGACAAGCGTACGTCCAGCAGTAGCATATTCAATAACATACTGGATTTGTAAAGTTATGTGATGTACTTTTACTCCCACTGAAAAATAGCCAATGATATTCATGCGGATTACAAAATCAATTAGAATACTATAGACTATACCAATACAAAAAAAATAAAATACAAAATCACTCTTACCCGGCGCTCCTACTTCTCCTGGTCTCCAGCTTTAACCAGGTTTACCCCTCAGTCCCTTTAAAAAGAAAGCAAATAAATACTATAATAATAAATAACATACAATAACCACGACATTCTGAATTTTTATTATTAATATATTATTAATATACATCTATATATTATATAATATAACCTAACATATATATATATTTTTTAATATTACTATAACTATACATTTATTCCAAAATTTATAAATTGCTATTGTGTTGATTTGGCTGTATAATTTATTTTTTATATGTTTGTTTTTTTTATTATTTTATTTTATTTTATTTTATTTTTTTTTTTTTTGTCTGATTGTTTTTCTTTTAACGTATTTTCCTAGTAACTTAAATTTTTAACTCCAGAATTTCCCATATTTTAACTCCAGGGTTGCAGAGGGATCCAGACTCTATCCTGAAAAGTTCATCAGAGGGTCAACAGGTAGCGACACCTGTTTCCATACCCAGCATCCCCTCTCTCAGGAACAGCCAAATGAGACATTACTGTTTATAAACAGTACATATATTTCTTATTACTGTAATCAATTTCATTCCTTCATCCAGTGCATAAAAACAAAACATATAAAACTGGAAGTGCTGGACATGCATGCTATCAATTCCAACATAAAAGCTACAATTGGTCCAATCAGTCAAATAAAGCCTTTAAGTGCAATCAGTTTATTGTTTATATTAATTACTGCATATTTCTCACCATCAAGCCAGGCAGACCGGGAGGCCCCTGGATGCCCTTCGTTCCTTCTTTACCCTAAGAGCACATAAATCACCATCAGAAATGATCCACACTACAGAAAATACAGTACATCTGAAAAAAAGAATAGAACCAAAGATACTAAAACAGCTTTTCTATCTACAATTTGGATGAAAAGGCAGCGTCAGCATAATTAAAGCAATAATCAAGACTGTGCACACAGTGTAAATCCAACCAGTTCCAGACTATTTGGAAACTGTATAATGGGAAGCCAATGTTCAAACAAACTGCAGGAGAAATGTCCAGTAATAACTACACAGTGGCACATAATACGGTGTCTGTGGTTTTACCTTTTCTCCTGGAGGTCCAGGAGGGCCAGAAGGTCCGGGGTTTCCATCATTACCCTGCAAATGGAAATGAGATATGAGATACTACACAGGATATGAGCATTCTCAGATGGGTTTCTGTTTTATATTTTGTGTATTCCCTAATCTATGTTGATGAATGATGAAGGAATTTAGCCTCTGCATCACATACACCCTGTATACATACAGCTTTTAAATGAGCAAGTGGCCCTGTGTGAAAAGAGTTTATGGCCTTCTTAGTCACACAATCAACCATTTTCAACTAATTGAAAATTATGTGCCTTATTCAGCTAAACTAGTATGATAATGTTAATGTTCTGGCTGGTCCGATTTTAATGTTCATGATTCCACCATCGAAAGAACCTGAACAACAATGGTGTTGCATGGCAGGGTTGCAAGGAGAAAGCCACTGCTCTCCAAACAACATTGCTGCTCAAGATCACGTGGACGAGCCAGAGCCATTGAAGACTGTTTTGTGACGGATGAGAACCAAAAGTGAACTTTTTTGGTTTAAAAGAAAAGTGTTCTGTTTGGAGGAAGGAAAACACTGCATTCCCAGCATAAGACACCCCCCCTTATCCCGTCTGTGAAACATGGTGGTGGTAGATCATGGTTTGGGGCCCTTTTTCCTGCCTCTGGGCCAGGATGGCTTTCCATCATTGATGGAACAATGAATGTCCGAATGACTCAGGAATTCTAAAGGAAATGTCAGGACAATCTTCCCCCAATGAACTGAATCTCAGAGAAGGTGGGTCATGCAGCAAGACAACGACCCTAAGCACAACAGTCATTCACAAAGAAATGGTTAAGAAGAATACAGTTCATGTTTTGGAATGGCCAAGTCAAAGTCCTGACCTTCTCCAAATGGAATTGTTTGGAAGGACTGAAAGGGGCAGCTAATGTGAGGAAACCCACCAACATCCCAGAGCTGAAGCTGTTCTGTATGGAGGAATGGGCTATCAGCAGGACTTGCAACGTGCAGGACTTATCAACAGTTACAGGAAACGTTTAGCTGCAGTTATTGCTGCACAGGGGGGTCACAGCAGATACTGAAAGCAAAGGTTCACATACTTTTGCCACTCGCTAATATGTAATATGGGATCATTTTCCTCAATAAATAAATGACCAAGTATAATATATGTTTGTCTCGTATGTTTAACTGGGTTTTCTTTATCTACTTTTAGGACTTGTGTGAAAATCTGATGGTTTTAGGTCATATTTATGCAGAAATATAGAAACTTCTAAAGGGTTCACAAACTTTTAAGCTCCACTGTACTCTCCAATCCTATCTGAATATCACACGTGGTCATTGTAATTAATCGCCATGTCAATTTGCATATGAAACAGATCACCTGTCCCATTGTTATGCAATGGTGCTGGGAGTCCATCACAGAGATGGCAAGGGTCACAGTTGCAGCACTGCCTTGACCGGCCTCCTCTCCCTCAGACACATCAAACCCTGCCTGTATGTGATGCCCAACCCGGTCAGAAAACTAATACCTGATGTGGTGGATTAGCATAGTAGACCACTATGGCACACAAGTGACCACATTCTATTGTTGCTCAGAAGAAGTTGTTTTCTGAAGTGGAGACGTTGCTATTAGTCATTGAACCTACACAGCATCTCGTTAGCATTATGGCAAAGGTCTGTGCAATGTCTTCTAATTGGACTTACAGGTGAACCCATTTGTCCTGCTGCACCAGGATAACCAGGAGGTCCAGGAGGTCCCTTTTCACCTTTATCTCCGGCTGGTCCTGGAGCACCTTTGTCACCTTTCCCACCCTATATTTAGAACATATTCAGGTTGCAGCAGCAGTGAGTGATGAGTTTCCACATCACATGGCGTGAATGACATTGCACTACAAAGCGGTTAGTATGAGATCTCATGTCTCAGAGCTTTTAGTTCTCACCTTGCTTCCTTCTTGTCCAGGTGGTCCTGGAGGTCCTGCTGGCCCGGGTCCGCCCTGTGAATAACAAGCAACTACACTGAAAGTCTCCTCATACACACACCCTCAACTCACTGTAGCCAATTTAAAATAATACATGTACGAGCCGGAGCCAGACTGAATGCAAATAGCATTGAAGCAGACTGTGCTAAGTCCTGCAGAGTTACCGGATATCCATCCTGTCCAGGTTTCCCTGCTGCTCCCGAAGGTCCCATTTCTCCTGGAACTCCAGGCATTCCCGTTGGTCCAGGAGGTCCAGCAGGGCAATCTGAGCATACACCCTGAAGAAGAAAAACATTTAGTATAAAATCAGAGGGATGGAAAGATCAATGAATGGATTCATGGATGAACTGGTGGATACATGGATCAGATAATGGATGTGTGCAAATTTGTCAATGTATTAAAATTGTATTTGATCAATTATATGAATACATATGGTTCACTGACGGAGTAATGGAAGAATGAATAGATAGATAGACGGATAGATAGACAGTAAAAGCAAAAGATGTGCATATGTGTGTCGTTGTGCAGTTGGTTCAAAAATATTCTTATCTACAAAAGGTGGGGACTGCAGAGAAAGGTTGGGAACCATTGGTTTTATGGATGGTCAATAAGTATTTGAAAGGATTAGATTATTTATGTACAAATCAGTGAAAGGATGAATAGAAGTATGGATAGATATATCTATATATAGAAGAAAGAATGAACGAATAGATGGATGGATTGGAAGGTGATCATTGGACAAATGCAGACATGAATGGGTAATGGTGGATGGGTGCTTGTGGATGGTCAAATGTGGACTTTATGTATTTACATGAGGATGGATGAAAGAACAAATAGATTCATGGATGAATAGATTGATGGAGGTTACATATGCGTTTATACATGGCCAAATAGATATTTGAATGGATGAGTTTATTTATTTAAGGATGAATGGATAAATGGACTAAAGATTATTTGATGAACGGAAGATGATGACGTAAAGAATGGTCGAACAGATGGATGGTTACATATGCTTTAATGGGTGGTCAAATAGGAATTTAAATGGGTGGGCTTAATTATGTATAAATGGGTGGATTGTTTATTGTTTATTTGACGTCTCTATCCGAGTCAGTGGCCAATTCAGCAACACACACAAGGTTACATCAAGACTAGTCATAGATATATATATATATATATATATATATATATATATATATATATATATATATATCAAATGGATATGGGTCAAATGGATGTGAAGGGTTACTCATTTAGGACAGAGGGAAAACAAACAAAGAGATGGCTGGATCGAGGAATGGAAAAATTGATAATTAGATTAATAAATAGATTAGTTGATGGATGGATGAATATAGTTTTATGAACTGCCAAACTAATATATGGATGGCCTGATTAATGAATAGATGAATAGACGTTATGGATGAGTGTATGTAGATAGATGGATTGATGTATGAATGGTTGTATATAAGTAGATGGATAGATGTCTGGATGGTTGTATATGCTCAAATTAGTATATGAATAGATATATGGCCATGGGGATAGTTGGATGAATGGATGAATATATGAATGAATGAACAGCTAAATACATAGCGGTGGATTTGCACGTTGTTATTACCTTCAGGTCTAGCTGTGACAGATCTGCATCTTTACCCTGAAATAAGCAGGAAATTAATGAGATCAAAAATTTAGTTACATTCAGTAACAATCACACACACACACACACACACACACATGACAAGTCACTTACTGGTTCTCCCTGGGCTCCCTTATCTCCAGGCCTTCCTGGCAAACCCTGCAGACACACACACACAGAATGAGAGAGAGGTTTAGATAGCATTACTAAGCTACAGCAATATTATGTCAACTGAAAGTCTGAAGGTCCACACATTAACAGATAGATAAATATGTGTGTGTGTGTGTGTTTGCATGCAGGTGTGTGTGTGTGTTTTGTAACTACATTATGTCCAGATGGTCCCTGAGGTCCTGGTATACCCGAAGCTCCTCTCGGCCCCTAAAAAAGTACACAGAGAGTCAGATCTAAGCACTGATTCAACCAATCATTTAATTGATGTTGATAACTATTATTTTAACTGATGGATGAAGAGAACGTACCATAGTATGGATGTTTGGATGGATGGGCTAATGGGAGTAATGGGTATGTGGGTGAGCAGATGCATGAATACATCAGTGAATATGGGTTGGATGTGTGAATTTGGTCAGGTAGGTATATTCGGATGAATGGATGTAATTATGTAAGCCTGAAGAAAGGGTATCAGAGGAATCAGAAGAATATGTGGTGAATTCATTTCTTAGTGATAAGATGGATGAATGTGTGCACAGGTATGACGGGTGACGAGATGGCTTTCTGAGAAAACGATGGGATGTATGTCAAGTCAGATTTATTTATATAGCGCTTTTTACAATGGAGCATTGTCTCAAAGCTACTTTACAATTGTAGATTGTCTCTTAATATCTACGTCCAATCCCAAATTGAGCAAGCCTATGTAGATGAATGAATGAGTATGAGTGGGTGGAAGATCAGATGGACAGAAACCATTATAATCTATGAATATTTATACATTGAAGTGATGGATAAATGGATGAATAGGTGAATGGATGGGCCGGTGTATATGGACTTAATTAAATTAATATACTGGTTAATAATATAAATGTACCAATATATGCATAAGTAAATGGATGGATGAATGGGTGGATATAAATAAATGGATGAACGACAAGTTAATACAATAGATGGATGGATGAATGGATGGATTGATTTGTATGGATGAAATCGAGGAAGAGTGAATCTCTGGTATGGTAGATGATGAATGGATAAATAAATGGATAGTTATGGATTTAAATAGATGAATATACCGGTTAATTATACAGAAAGATGAATGGATCAGTATATGTATAGATAGATAAATGGATGGATGGATGGATGGATGGATGAATTCAATGATGGATGATTGAGTGGTTGGATAAGGATTTAAATAGATAAGTTAACTTCTGGGTAATGACATAGATTAACTGATACAGTGGTGCTTGAAAGTTTCTGAAGCCTTTATATTTTTTTATATTTCTGCATAAATATGACCTAAAACATCATCAGATTTTCACACAAGTCCTAAAAGTAGATAAAGAGAACCCAGTTAAATAAATGAGACATTTGTTTAACTGAGTTCTCTGTATGTACTTTTAGAAATATATCATACTTTATATATGTAATTATGTAATGTAATGTAATTTATTTATTTATTGAGGAAAATTATCCAATATTACATATCAGTGAGTGGCGAAAGTATGTGAACCTCTATGATTAGCAGTTAATTTGAAGGTGAAATTAGAGTCAGGTGTTTTCAATCAATGGGATGACAATCAGGTGTGAGTGGTCACCCTGTTTTATTTAAAGAACAGGGATCTATCAAAGTCTGCTCTTCACAACACACGTTTGTGGAAGTGTATCATGGCATGAACAAAGGAGATTTCTGAGGACCTCAGAAAAAGAGTTTTTGATGCTCATCAGGCTGGAAAAGGTTACAAAACCATCTCTAAAGAGTTTGGACTCCACCAATCCACAGTCAGACAGATTGTGTACAAATGGAGGAAATTCCAGACCATTGTTACCCTCCCCAGGAGTGGTCAAGCAACAAAGATCACTCCAAGAGCAAGGCGTGTAATAGTTGGCGAGGTCACAAAGGGACCCCCAGGTAACTTCTAAGCAACTGAAAGCCTCTCTCACATTGGCTAATGTTAATGTTCATGAGTCCACCATCAGAAGAACACTGAACAACAGTGGTGTGCATGGCAGGGTTGCAAGGAGAAAGCCACTGCTCTCCAAAAAGAACATTGCTGCTCGTCTGCAGTTTGCTAAAGATCACGTGGACAAGCCAGAAGGCTATTGGAAGAATGTTTTGTGGACGGATGAGACCAAAATAGAACATTTTGGTTTAAAAGAAAAGCGTTATGTTGGGAGAAAAGAAAATCTGATGATGTTTTAGGTCATATTAATTCAGAAATATAGAAAATTCTAAAGGGTTCACAAACTTTCAAGTACCACTGTATATATATGGATAGGTGGATGGATGCATGGATGGATGGATGTTTGAAAAGGATTCAAATGGACTATTTAACTTCTAAGTATAGCGACAGATGAAAGACTGTAAAATATGAGTTTAATACAGATAGGTATGGGTGGGTAATGACATGGAAAAATGCACGGATGAAGAATGTTTTGGGTAATCAGATGGATGTATGGATGAATTAATGGATGTAGGGTTAGAGGATATAATTTTAATACATTTAATGAGTGGATGAATGTGCATGGTTTAAATCGATGGATTATGATACTGATGGATGGAATGAAAATGTATTAAATGTATTATGCTACTTACAACAGCTCCTATTGGACCAGGAGGACCAGGAGGACCCTGTAACAGAAAATGCACATACAGTTTTACATAACATTAACATAACAGTGTATATATATATATATATATATATATATATATATATATATATATATATAGAGAGAGAGAGAGAGAGAGAGAGAGAGAGAGAGAGAGACACGACATATATGTCTGTGTGTTTACATACAGATGGTCCAGTGATTCCTTCTCCTGGAGGACCTCTGTTCCCCTGCATCCCTTGTGCTCCCGGATTTCCTGGTGGACCCTAACACACACACACACACACACACACACCAATGCAGCAGTTGCTTTTATTTTCTGTAAGGTGTACTGCTTCTGAAACTGTAATAAGACCTACTACCTTCAGTCCCGGGGGTCCGGGAAATCCAGGTGGTCCTGCATCACCCTGCCATTAAATACATCAGATTACAATATGCAAGCTACACTTAATCACACCCACACACACACACACACACACACACACAGGTTGACACAGGGTGCAAAATACATATTGAAACTGCACTCAAGGTATTCCTTTACAATCTCTAATGCATAGGCACACAGTTACACAAAACGTACAAACACAGACTATGCTACTGTTTTCAGTGTGTATAATATAGTTACAACTCATGCACTATACTGTATTTACACACAGCTTGTGTGCGCATACATGTATTTGTGTGTCCACTAACTTTATAGCCAACTGTCCCATTATCCATGCCCAGTGGCTGCAGTGCAGGGCACAGATCCAGTGCACTTAATTCACCTTACTGGTAACACCTTCTCATCATCATTATCTCAATGCTTATAAGGACTATTTAAATAAAACTCTCTGCACCAGAGTCCAATCTGTTACGTGTGTCATTACAACTGCTCTGCTACAACGGGTAATGTATCGGGCAAGATAATATATGGGTTAAGTAGATTGATAACCTTAATAATAAGTCTCATAACCTTATCAGACCACAGCTTTAATAGATGTTGCCTGAATGGAGGTTATGCGGACGATCAGCCATAACATTAAGACCATGACAGGTGAAGTGAAAACATGGACAGTGTGAAGCTCTGGACATTGTTCTGCTGGGAAACCGTGGGTCCTGGTAACCATGTTGCTGTTGACACGGAGCACCTACCTAAGCAGACCAAGTATATCCCTTAGCAGCAGTATTCCCTAATACTATGGCCTATTTCCGCTGGGTAATACATCCTGTATTACCTTGTCCATGAATGGTTTGAGGAACATAAATAGTTCAAGGTATTACCCTGGACTCCAAATTCCCCAGATCTCAATCTGATCAAGCAACTATGGGATGTACTGGACAAAAGTCTGATCCACGGAGGCCCCACTTCGTTGCTTAGATGACTTAAAGGATCTGCTACTAAAGTCTTGTTGCCAGACACCACAGGACTCATTCAGAGGTCTATTTTTGGAGTCCATGCTGGGTCAGAGCCTTGCCGGCATAAGGGTGGGTCATATGCAATATTAGGCAGTTGGTTTTAATGTTATGACTGATCCTTGTATATATACTATGTATGCACACCCTTAATTTGGCTGAGTAGGCTCAAAGGCATGCATGTGGCTCCTCTAATACAATAATAGAAAAATGCGTTCTTGTTCTATACCATTGCTCCATCTTTGCCTTTACCGGGTGCTCCTACTTCACCTCTTAGACCAGGCTCTCCAGCTAGACCTGGGGGACCTGCAGGACCCTCTTTTCCTGTGTCACCCTACAAAGAAAAATTATAGTTAACAATCTGACACATTTAGCTGTTAAAGTGACAATGTGGAATTTGAGGGGCAGCATTGCACACTTGATCTCAGTATAGCTGTAATACTTCTCACCAACGTTAGTTACTGTTATGGTCCCAACTGTCATGTTGACTCTAAATCCAAGTGGATGGCTTGTTTGTTGTTGTTGTTGGTATAACCTGTTTGTTGGCCAGTTAGATCCTCAACATTGTATGTTTCCAATGGTTAAAGTGGAAGTCATGCCCTATGTGGCCAAAGTTGGTATTGCACAGTATAATTTTGCCAATTATTGCCCAGCATTTATCCTTTTTCCCAACATAACTTACAATCCAGTACCTTTGTCAGGATTTTTAAGAATAAATTTGTTAAACGTAGGCCGAAATGGATTTTCACTTTACACTTTGGGGCTTCTGTAACCACATAAAAAACAACAAATACAGTGGTGGCTCGGTTCTTGTCATTAATTTGTTCAGAAGGCTTGTTGAGAACCCAAAACAACGAGTACCAAGCAAATTTCTCCCATGAGGAATAATGTAAATTGAAATAAGGGATTGAAAGTGAAAAGTAAAAGCACAACACTTACTCTATTGATGAACTCCGGACGCTATCATAGCTGCTAAGCTAACTGCAGCCTGTGTTCTGGAGCAATCAATTCCTTTTTTGCTTTCGGTTGGCTCTTATTGGGACCTTTTTAGGACCCTTGGAGACGTATTCGCACTGTACAGTACTAAAAAGTAGACGTAGAAAGTAAAGAAAACCACAATAAAAACAGCTGAGATCTTTGAGGGCTACTGTGAACCTTAATCTCTGAATCACTGTGTACTGAATCGTGACTCGTGAATCATGAATCCTGAATTGAGTTTTGGCTGAAACGAGTCACACGCCTCATACAAGTTTATTCAAGTGTGCCGAGTACCGAGCAAACGATGAGAACCAAGACAAATTTTTCTAGTCAAAATGGGTCGAGAACCAAATTTGACAAATTTCGAGGTGGTCGAGAACCGAGGTACCACTGTATTTGTAGTCCCCCTGTTGAAGCAAAGTTCATTTATGTTGGTTCACCAGTTCAGTCCCCGTGGTGCCATCCGCTCAGGTTGGGTGTCACATACAGGCACGACTAGCTGAGACTGATGGAGGGGAGCCCCTAATATTAACCCCTGCAGGCCATGATGGACTGAAGGTCTGTTCAGGGCATGCCTTAAAAAAAAACAAGTTTCTCACCTTATCACCCTTTTGTCCTGCTATTCCTGGTGGACCAATACTACCCGGGACTCCCTGCAAGACAAAACATATTCAAGTGATGGGTGTATTCATTCCTATACACAAATACAAGCAATACAGGTGTATCATCAATATAAATAACCTCCATGAGTTCATTTCTGAGATTTCTTGTAGGAAATAAAGCCAATTACTTCAACATACTTCACTGCTCATTGAAAACTCTTGAATATAGGGCACATACCATGTTGCCCTGTAATCCTCGTTGGCCCTGGGGACCGGGCAGCCCTGGAGGACCCTAAAACAAAACAAGACATTAGAAGAGATGATATGTCGGTCTCCCTTGACCCATTATACTCCAATTGTGACACTTTCATTTTCATTGTTGTAGCTTGTAAAATCAAGGAACCAAGAGTCTTGGAAAAGGGGGTGGAGCCACAGTTCAGCTATATATGGTCCAAAGCATGGTTACTCTTGTCTAATGCGATTGAGAACATTGAATTAAACTTGAAGTGATGGCTTCTACACAAGAGTAAGTGATCCCATTCCCATATGGTGAAAATGAATTGTATTTATGGCATCATACATGAGGAACTTTATCTATGTAACTCACCGGCTCGCCGTTATTGCCAGCATCTCCCTTGTCCCCGGTGTCTCCCTTCACTCCCTGTTTAAAAAGCAGCAAAGGGTGAGAGTCGTATCTTAAGCCTTAAGAAATAAGTGCACCAGAACGCTGAGATATACGTATATAGAAACTGATGCAGCTTCTCACATAAATCAGCACCATTACAGCATGGAAATCAAATTCAGGGCTTTATTTGCATTCTGTGGGAGGTTAAAAGAAACTGGACAGATGGCAGATGAAAGAAAATTCGTCCTTACCGGGGGTCCAGGTAGTCCTCTGAAGCCTTGCTCTCCAGGGAGTCCCCTTGCACCCTGAAATAATAATCGTGATGGATTTGGATTTGGATTTATTTGTTTATTTATCATCAGCAGCTATTCACGACAGAGCAAAGTTATATTTAAACTAGTCAGACATTCACACCGGGGGCTAATTCAGAGTGACCCATTAACCTAACCCTAACACATGTCAAGGTCAAAGTCAAATTTATTTCTATAGCACGTTTTACAATGGACCACTGTCTCAAAGCAGCATTACAATTCTAGGACAATTTTTTTATTTTATCTTTATTTAACCAGGGTAATCACTGAGATTAATAATTCCATGCAGATGGAGCACTATAACTAAAAGTGGCCTTGCCATATTCAGACCGTACTAGTGGAACGTCCAGCTGAATATAACTATTAGATCTATTTGCTGATATAAATGCAGACGAATATGAAGGAAGCTGACCAATAATTGCTTCATAGACAAAAATTAACCAATGAATTTGACTTTGCCCTGAAAGTGAAGGTCACTCAACCATTTCATAAAGTTCACAATGATGAGTTGAATATCTAGCATCTGCTATAAATGTTATTGTGGAATGACAAACAGAATCCGGTGAATGTGATGTTCCCTAATTAAGCAAGCTTAGGGAGAAAGTGGCAAGGAAAACTCCCTAAACATTACAAACAAGAAACCTTGGGAGGAGCAAGACTCAAGAAGGGCATAAGCGTGTCATCATTGTAGTTTTAGCGATATGATCTCATGAGCAGCCTTCTCTCCCCCAAGGGAAAGACACCAGTCAAAAGACAGTGACTCTAATAGCAGTT
>JAJAGP010002056.1:0-39582 GCA_025084515.1 Ancistrus triradiatus
GGAATTTTCTGCAATACCAAGATAAATATTGGGTAAAACTTACATTTACAGCATTTAGCAGAGGCCCTTAGCCAGAGCAACTTACAATTGATACAATCTTACAGCCCAAGCAATTGTGGGTCTTGCTCAAGGACCCAACAGTGGCAGCTTGGCAGAGGTGGGATTTGAACCCTGGACCTTTTGGTCCATAGTCCAGTATCTTAACCACTAGGCTACTACAGTCCTCAAACTGTTGATACCAAAGTCTATAAGAATCTCAATCACCAGTGGACTGTTTACCACCCTTTTACCGAGAATAAGGGCCCAACTTTGCTTCATTCATGAACCAGTAAACAGTTCTGATGTTTTATGCCCCTACAGGCTGATCTTCCACTCTGTCATACTCTTTAACATGTTTTCAACTCCAGTAACACTCCATAATTATATGCTGTACATTAACTTTCGTCTTCTTTAACCATGTTTTGGTAGAATAACTTGCTTGCCTAGGTTCGTTGTCTTGCTGCGTGATCCACTTGCTCTTTCAGTTCTCATTCAGGTTCAGATCACAGACAGATATCCTGACGTTTTCCTTTAGAATTCACTGGTATAATCAAGAATGTATTGCTTCATCCATGCTGGACAGCTGTCCTGGCCCAGATGCAGCAATACAGGCAAAAACCATGACACTACCACCACCATGTTTCACAGATGGGATAAGGTTACTTGCTGGGATGCAATACTTTCCATTTAAACCAAGGCTCTGTTTAGGACTTTTCCTTCCAAAAATTGTTTTTCCAGTAGCCTTCTAGATTGTCCAAGTTTTTTTGGAGAGCAATTACTTTCTCCTTGTAACCCTACCATGCACAGCATTGTTCTTCAGTGTTCTCCCGATGGTGGGCTCATGACCAGTAACATTAGACAATATGAGTGAGGCCTTTAGTTGCTTATAATACTCTAGGTTTGTTTGTGACTTCACCACCATGTAATAATGGTCTTGAAATTCTTCAATTTACACACAATCTACCTGACTGTGGATTGATGGACCCCAAACTATTCATAGATGGTTTTGTAATTCTTTCCAGCATGATGAGCATTCACTCTGTTATTGAGGTCATCAGATAGTTTCTTTTGTTCATACCATGACACACTTCCACAGACGTGTTTTGAAGATCAGACTTTCATAGATCTCTGTTTGTCCAATGCAACAGTCTCCTGATGATCATCTTATTGATTTAAGACACCTGACACTAATCTGACCTTCAAATCTAACTGCTAATCCTAAGGTTCACACACTGTTGCCACTCTCAGATATGTAACATTGGACCATTTTCCTCAGTACATTAATAGCCAAGTAGGCGTATAATACTTTTGTCTCCTACTGTATAACTGGGTTCTTTTCACCTACTTTTAGGACTGTAAAAATCAGATGATGTTTTAGGTCATGTTTATGTAGAAATATAGAACATCTTAAAGGGTCCACAAACTGTCAAACACCACTTTACATCCCATTGCAGACTATGTCATTAACATCCTTTACATAGTTTATTAAAGGATTGCTGGTGAAATAAATGAGTCACATATTTCCTAAAAATATAACACCCACATATCTGGTTACCACTTTCCACACCTTAGCAACAGTACCAACCCAGTAGCGTAAGGATTCCACCAGTGCCACGTGACTTCCCTGAGTCCATGTTGGTCAATTGTAGCCCTGTCATTTTTATTCTCTTGCCGTCCTCTGTTATATGTTAAATCTCCTACTGTGGTGCTGGACGAACTACACTTAATCTGTCAGTCAACACATTGCTGTGATGAACAGGAATGACAATGAGGTTTGGATTAAAATAACTGAATAATGCATGCAGAGATAAGCAAGTCTAAATCTAAAGTAAAGATCTTAAGTCATGCATGAAGTGGAATAAAGGTGTATACATAGAATCGTCCTTTTCCTTCTTAATCTGAACTGAGACTTCCATAATATCTCACAACTTTTATTTTTTATTCTATTGCATTTGCAGTTGAATTCTGTCTAATTCTGGCTAAGTGTGTCTGATTGTCTTCATGTAACTCCAATGTCAGATGGGTTGGGGGCTGGATCTGTGAACAGACCAGTGGTGCCCCCAAGTTACAGCGCTATTTTAAACAAGCTATTATTTTTATTTTAAATGGGCTGACAATTACACGAATATAGTATCGTCCACTACAGTTTACAGACTGATGGTGTAATATGAACATGGCTATTGCACTTGTTTTTTTCCGCAGCTCAGGCTGACAGTCTAGCTGATTTACAGTCACCCCAACCAGCAGCCTTGCCTGAGTCCTTCGTTTGGATGATTCATAATCAAAGGGGACAGAGGCTCTCATGTTTAATGGCCCCAATCCTCACAATATGTTCCGATTTATGACATTACATTTCACTATGCAGGGTTCTGCCTGTCACCAGTGAAACATTACCACAGTAAAATGAAACAGTCAGTTTAACAATGCCAGCTGACAGAGAGGGTGAAAGAAAGGGACGAGCAGCGTGGGGTCAAAAGGCATTTCCGAATGTTATTTTTGAAATTTTAACAGTCCTTGGCTTGACAAATCGATGGGTATAAAACTGTTTTAACTTGACAGATATTCAAATATCTTGTGTATCATGTGTGTATCATTGTTACATCAATGCTTGCTAACTAGTTAACCTCTAGAGCATAGGCGTGTGTAGCTTAAATTGAGTCCAAGTACCCCTACACAAATAAGAGTAAAAGCTAGTTTTGTTGTTGTTGTTGTTGTTGTTGTTGGTTTTTAAATGGAGTTTTGTCTCTGATAAGCTGACACAATGTTAAAACCATAGAAAGTATATGGTTTGAACATGATATTTTAAACAACACAAGTACAGCAGCCCCATTTGCCTCACAAATGGTATGATTCACTTTCTTTCTTTGGACGAAATTATACCTTAGGGTTGTCTCTCTTTAGTGATATTATTTATTTTTATTTCTTGTTTATCCCTCATTATCTTTTACTTTAATACAATTTCATTTGTAATTATTTGTAAACCAACCCATGATTTTGTGGCTCAAAGGCATGTTGATGTATTTTCATGCAACAGTGATTCCCCTAGCCTAAAAGTCAGATGTTATTCCTTCACAAGCATGGGACTGATAGTCCACTACAATAAAATGTACAAGTTTTTTGTTTGTTTGTTTTTGTTTAAAAAACTATGAGGTGTTCAGGTCTCGTTGGGTGAGCACCCCTAAAGCTCTGACCCTAGAATCAGTAAATATTTAAGCGTGAGTTCAATAATTAATGCAGTGCAACAAATTAAGTAGGCAGATCTTCTCTTTCATGATTGTGCAAAAAATGTTTTTTTCATGCCTGCAACTGACGATACTATAAATATTTTTATGTGGGAAGAAAAATCATATCTTATCAATGGAAATTTTTCCTATGATTGAATAAGTGTGAAAGGTCTATAATAAAACATGGTGTGCAGTGAGACAGTTTCTGAACTCTTCAAGGTGAGAAATATCATGTTTTACCACACTGTATACAGGTGTGCGGAGTTTAACCTCAATCTGATCAACGTCCAATCACTTTATTAGCCGAGGTTTTAAGAACTATTATATGAACCTAGAGAGGTGCATTTCCTGAAGAAAATGCAAGTGTGATTGCCACTCTGCAATGGTCGACCCTTAGTGTACCTCATGGGCCCAAAGGTCATCACGTCACCTCAGATTGCAAACGGGAGTTACAGTCATTGGCCCCCCCAGGGGCCCCAGTGCCCACCCAGGGTCCATAGGGGCCCCAGGGGCATCACAGGTCACCTCAGATTGCACCCGGGACCAAGCTTGCCGAATTTCGTGGCCGTAAGTCGAAAACTGACTGAGTTAGTCATTGGCCCACCCAGGGGCCCCAGTGCCCACCCCGGGGTCTATAGGGGCCCATGGGCATCACAGGTCACCTCAGATTGCACTAAGCTTGCCAAATTTCGTGGTCGTAGGTTGAAAACTGACTGAGTTATGATTCATTAACTTTTGGCCCCATTCATTTCCTATGGGAAAATTCGGGGGGCCCTATACAAGCACACCATTCCTGACCAGACCCAACGGAATGACGCTGGAACGGGGTCGATATCTCGAAAGCTGCGGCAGTTGAAAGCCTGACAAAAACGTGGAATAAGAAGAAGAAGAAGAAGAAGAAGAAGAAAAATAAGACTTTCGGATAACAATAAAATCTGTTCTATATATATCTAATTCATGTCTGAATTTCAGAACCTAGTATGAGCAAACCCTTGTGACACCCGCTGACAGAAAATACAATCACAGCCTTGAAAGGCATAAAATGGCAGGGTATCATTCTACTTTCATTTTCATTTTTGTCTTTGGTAAGTGTTTCAAGTTTTATAAAAGATACAAAGACAAAAATTACTGTATAGTATAGTGCAGTACTGTACTAAATGATTCATATTGTAATTAATATAAATAAAGCACTTTGTGCAAAGCATCTAAACTAGTATATGACTATGGTAATGTCTGGTCAACATTCATTTTGGTCAATGTCCTGTTTCATAAATTTAAAATGCCAAAGCAAAGTTTTATAACAATATAGGAAACAGTGGTCTGGTGTTGCAATGATCTAATACATTATCTTACCACCACAGTAAACTGGATCAAAATATTAACCTGGTCAGATATCAAATACAGGGATGATTGGCTGTGTGGTTAAAATGGGTCAGAAAAATGTCACGGACTTTCCAGAGGGTATTATGGCATAGAAAATGGACACCTGTTAAAGGAACAAACATTGATACAAGCAACAACAAACTGAAGTTCTGACATAGTTAGTACAGTAGGCTACAATTATTCGGTCACTGGTGACATCCTGACCATGTGTTGGTGCTGTTGTTAAGGTAAGGGAAGGGGTATTTAGGTGTTAAACTGTACTGGGAAAAGCTCAGGTGGTGTGGTGGTCTAAGACACTAGCCACCACCACAGTGAAGACCTCTGCTATTTTTATCATGTTATTCTTTATTTTCACATCTACAGTACTCTGTTCTTAGTTCAAATAAGTCTCCGTGGGACCTAAAAAGGGTTGTATTTACTGCCACCCGAAAGGGAAACAGGAACATAATGCTCTAGAACACAGGCTGCAGTTAGCATTAGCAGCTACAGTGGTGCTTGAAAGTTTGTGAACCCTTTAGAATTTTCCATATTTCTACTTAAATATGACCCAAAACATCATCAGATTTTCACACAAGTCCTAAAAGTAAAATAAGAGAACCCAGTTAAACAAATGAGACAAAAATAGTATACGTGTTAATTTATTTATTGAGGAAAATTATCCCAATATTATATAAGAGTGAGTGGCAAAAGTATGTTAACCTCTAGGATTAGCATTTAATTTGAAGGTGAAATTAGAGTCAGGTGTTTTCAATCAGTGGGATGACAATCAGGTGTGAGTGGGCACCCTGTTTTATTTAAAAACAGGGATCTATCAAAGCCTGCTTCTCAGAATACATGTTTGTGGAAGTGTATCATGTCACGAACAAAGGAGATTTCTGAGGACCTCAGAAAAAGAGTTGTTGATGCTCATCAGGCTGGAAAAGGTTACAAAACCATCTCTAAAGGGATTGGACTCCACCAATCCACACCCAGGCAGATTGTGTACAAATGGAGAAAATTCAAGACCATTGTTACCCTCCCCAGGAGTGGTCGACCAACAAAGATCACTCCAAGAGCAAGGCGTGTAATAGTTGGCGAGGTCACAAAGGACCCCAGGGTAACTTCTAAGCAACTGAAGGTCTTCTCCTACATGTTAATGTTCATGATCCCACCATCAAAAGAACACTGAACAACAATGGTGTGCACGGCAGGGTTGCAAGGAGAAAGCTACTGCTCTCCAAAAAGAACATTTTCGAACATTCTCGTCTGCAGTTTGCTAAAGATCACGTGGACAAGCCAGAAGGCTATTGGAAGAATGTTTTGTGGACGGATAAGACCAAAATAGAACTTTTTGGTTTCAAAGAAAAGTGTTATATTTGGAGAAAGGAAAACACTGCCTTCCAGCATAAGAACCTTATGCCATCTGTGAAACATGGTGGTGGTAGTGTCATAATTTGGGCCTGTGTTGCAGCATCTGGACCAGGACAGCTTGCCATCATTGATGGAACAATGAATTCTGAATTATAGAATTGTAAAGGAAAATGTCAGGACATCTGTCCATGAACTGAATCTCAAAAGAAGGTGGGTCATGCAGCAAGATAACGACCCTAAGCACACAAGCCGTTCTACCAAAGAATGGTTACAGAAGAATAAAGTTCATGTTTTGGAATGGCCCAGTCAAAGTCCTGACCTTAGTCCAATCGAAATGTTGTGGAAGGACCTGAAGTGAGCAGCTAATGTGAGGAAACCCACCAACATCCCAGAACTGAACCTGTCCTGTACGGAGGAATGGGCTGAAATTCCTCCAAGCCGGTGTGCAGGACTGATCAACAGTTACAGGAAACGTTTAGCTTCAGTTATATAATAAATAAATGACCAAGTATAATATTTTTGTCTCATTTGTTTAACTGGGTTCTCGTGATCTACTGAAATATAGAAAATTCTAAAGAGTTCACAAACTTTTAAGAACCATTGTATGCTAGTGCCCAGAGTGTTTTGCTTTTACTTTTCACTTTCAATCCCATTACTCACTACATTACATCAGATTTTTAAACACTTTATTATAAAATAAACTTTGTGTTAATTATTTTGGCCAACTGTAGGTTAATGTAAGTGTTTTAAACATGAACTTACTCATCATTACTTATCATTGGCTTCGCTATGATACAGAATAGACCGCTCTACCAAACTCTCTATAAACAGGAGTTTAAAATGTGTTTTGGTAGAGCGGTCTATGGTGTATCATAGCGGAGCCAATGATAAGTAATGATTGAGACCATTTTGACTACAGTGAATTCACTGTCATTGTCTTGAAAGAACAAGAACATTAATAATAATGTTTTTATCTTGATAAACTTTTATTCTTTTCCATTTCACTGGGTTAATCTAATGGACAGCCATATTTATAGGACAGACGTACCCACGCATTCAGTTCAACAATTGTTACATAGGATTGTTTCCTACTGTGCTTCCTTCACTTTGCACACATTTATTGAACAATTTATGAACAATACCCCAGGAAAGCCTTCCCCTGACCTACTGCAAATACATCAGATAACCTCTTCAGTACAGTACACTGGTTCCAACCTCTGTCCAAGGGCAGTTATTATGACTTGGCTAAACCTTTTTGGTGCCAGTTCAGATTTACAACTTAGACAAGAACATATATCTTCCTAGACCTTCTTGATCTCTGTAGAGTAATGATAAGATTGTTTGATTACCTTCCAGCTGGACCAGTCTGAAAGGTCAAGTCACATCAGGTCCATGTTACAGAAATAATGTGTTAAGCAATGGGAAGGTCACACGCCACACTCCTCAAGGTCACTGTAAAGCGTGAGTAAACATTGTTATTATAGGTTGTTTGTGCTCAACTCCCCTTCATATCCTATTATCCTAGACCTACTTTGCCTTCTCAGCCATAACCCACAAATAGCATATCACGGGAGGTATAATCTTCTGGTTTCCATAGTGCACACAGATGTGTCTGTCCCTACTGGTGGCTTTCAGCTCTATATAAACTGCTAATGAAAGAAACCCAAGACGAAAGCTACACTGTGACACAAATGAATTTCCTTTGCTTAGCTACCCTCACTCTAAAGATGTGAGACTAACCATGGCCCACTCTTAAGGTAAAGATTTGGAAGTACAGCAGGAAGTCTCACTGTGTGGCATCACCCTCGATCAGATGAGCAGGTCTAGATATTTATTCAAAAGCAGGGTAAAATGCAACCCCAAATCAGGAAAAAGTAGGGACCGTATGGAAAATGCATATAAAAATTATATGCAGTGTTCCTTACATTTTCTTTGACTTTTATTTCATTACAGACAGCATAAACAACAGATATTTCAGGGTTTTTTTAGTCATTTCATTTCAGGGTTTAATTTGTTGATAAACACCCATTCCTGCTTTCAGGCCTGCAACGCATTCCAAAAAAGTTGGGACAGGGACAATTTAGGGCTAGTAGTGAGGGAAAAAAACTAAATAATGATGTGATTTCAATCAGGTGAGGTCAATATGTGATTATAATCATGATCTGGTACAAAAGCAGTTTCCACAAAAGGCTTAGTGTTTGAGGAGTAAAGATGGGAAAGGGACAAATGTGTAAGAAAATTATTGAAATGCTTAAAAACAATTTTGCCCAAAGAAAGCCTGGAAGGAATTTACATATTTCAGTCCTAACTTTTTTCTGAGTTGAATTGTTTTGCATTGTCTTCTTGAAAAATGCACGGTCGTCCCTGGAAAAGCTTATGTTGATCTAAATTCTCTTTTGCTTTTCTGCATTAATGCTGCCTTCACAAAAGTGTAAATGACCTTTGCCAAGGGCACTGACCCAATCACATACCATGACAGACCCTGGCTTTTGGACTTGTTGCTGATAACAGTCTGGATGGCCCTTTTTGTCTTTGGTCCGGCGCACACGGTGTCCATTTCTTCCAAAAAAGATCTGGAATACTGATTGGTCTGGCCACTATAAACGTTTCCACTGTGTGATGGTCCATCCCAGATGCCTTTGAGCCCAGAGAAGTCGACGCCCCTTCTAGACATTGTTAACATAAGATTTAATTTTGCACAGTTATTGTAGTGCTTGATAAAGATTTGATAAAGTAATCCCTTGCCCATGTGCGGTTCTAACGGTTTTTGATGCAGTGCCATCTGAGGGAACGTAGATTATGCCTGTTCAGTTTAAGCTTGTGCCATTGCCCCTTACGCAATGAAATTCCTCCAGACTGCTTGAATTGTTTATTGATATTATGCACTGTAGCTCCAATGCCACTGTAATATGTAAATCCCTTCCAGTTTTTCTTTGGGAATATTGTTTTTTAAACATTTGAGTAATTGTTTTAAGCATTTGTTGACAAGCTTGAGATTCTCTGCCCATCTTTACTCCTCAAATACTCCTGTATGATACTTTTGTACCAAATTATGATTATAATCACCTGTTGAAATTACCTTTTTGAAATCACATCATTATTTAATTTTACCTCATTACTAGCCCTAAATTGCCCAGTCCCAGCTTCTTTTGGAATATGTTGCAGCATTGAAACGCAGGAATGGATATTTATTAACAAATGAAATTAAGTTGACCAGAAAAAAAACATGAAATATCTTGGGTTCTTAATGTCTTCAATGAAAATAAAGGTTGAAGGAAATGTAAGGAACACCGTATATTTTTATTTGCATTTTCCATACTGTCCCAACTTTTTCTGATTGGGGGTTGTAGTTAAAACTTTCTTTCATGACCAACATAAAATGGTGGTTAATTTGTCCTATTCGTACCTTTTACGCTCCATGTACCATCTGTGCGATTATACTGGCTCAATGCAGCTTTCTGTGCTGTCTGTGGACACAAATTCTGAAGCGGTCAACCATAATCTCTTAACGATTATGCTATGCTGTAGCAGGTTTGCTCACCTGGGGCTCAGCAGCATTCATTGTTATAGGCTTGTCCAGCAGATGAGCTCTCTATTGGGATCCACGCGACTCTGCGGCCCGACACTAGAGGGTAGCGACGGCGTGGTAGTCGTGCTGGGATTGACACGGTAATCCATAGCATGCAAGTGCCGATTAGTATAGGTGCTGATTACACTTGACAAGAGACACCTGCTCGTGTAGACATTTAAAGCCGTTTCAGAGCAGTGTCTCTTGTCGCACCCTCACTTTCTACTACGCACTGGTGGCTTCGGCTAGGGAAAGATGGTATTCACTTTTCTTTTGCAGAGGAAAACTTGATGTAGAGTCACAAGGCTTAAGGGGTAGGGCTATAGCTTAACATTGTTAAGGTCAGATTCTGGTGCGAATGGCTCTTTGTTTTTGGCATGCTTTGAACCTTCCACCTGCCTAGCTACGTCAGCTTGGTTGCCATAGTGAGGTGAGCCTCCTTTTACACCCTCTCAACAGCCATTGATTATACTCTGTATACGTGAGTTCATATTAGCGATCGAGTACTGCACTTTGCCCCACTTTCACTGTCTTTGCAGGCATGGTACCATGATGGTACCTGTATTTTTATCAGCATGTCCTTGCATTTTTGACTCGTGAATCGTTGTCAGAGTCGACTCTGACTCCTGAGTCGGTGCACTTGAACAAGTGGTTTTCATTTTCATCTCACGTTCGCCACATCGCTGCTCAGCGTTGTTAGTGGCATCTCTATTCTACTTTAATCGCCGCATTCTCGCTGCTTCTAACTCTTTATCCCTACCATTAGAGACATTCCTTATTTTGAATACGTCCCAGAACGGCTCCTGAGTTTGGCCTTAAAGCCACTTATTTCCTGGTTTTGCCACAGCTCCTGGTTGGGAGAGTGGCGAGTCTCACGCCTCTCTTTGGAGTGATATGGGTTTAATGCCTGTCACCTGTTCTACAGCCTAAATGTTACTTCCATTTTCTTTTTAATTCTTCAACCACACTTCACTCCCATATGAATATCTATATGCATGCACATATATATATATATTCTGTTTTATACATATAGGTGGTTCTGTTTTGTGAAGTGCTAACAGTTACAGTTCCATTAAGCACCTTAAACCTCTCCTCGGCCCAATAGCAGGGCTTATTTACCCCAGCTACCTGTGCTGGGTCCTAAAACACCCTGGTTTACATAGTCAACAGTAACACTCCCAGTTCACGATGAACTCAAACCGACCTCTGTGATCTGATGATTTTCTCTCTTCTGTTTCTACCACAGGTTATGCCTACATACTTTAGAGTAAGAGTAATGCTATGGAGGAAGTGCATGATCATGAGCTCTGCTGTGTGCTTATGCTTAGTGTTAGCCTCTCAGCCGTAGGATGACACATTAGTTGTAAATGGAGATCCTCATTAACCCTGACAGTGACACTGAGCACAGTATCCACTAATTACAGCTGATGTTCATTCCACTGGGGCAGTCTGGGTTATTCAACACTGGCAATCTTTCTTTCCCACACATTATTCCGATGCAAAAGTATAGATGTTTGCTTTAGAAATAATTCCCTGTGAGCATCAACTCAGAAAGAGTTTACAGGTGCATGTACAGCCCAAAATCAGAAATGTTGAGACAGAATGGAAAATGTCAGTTTGATAAAATGCAGTGTTTCTAACAGTTACTTTGACTTTTATTTCATTGAAGGCAATATGAACCAATTATTATTATTATTATTTTGTCTTGTCAAATTCATTTCAGATGTTAACATGCATCCATTCCTGTATTTCAGGATATGCTTTTGGTTTTTTGGAACAACCCATTCCAAAAACCACTTTGTAATGATGCCATTACTTCTCACAACACTTAAAATATGTTTTGGGACTGTGGATACCAAGTGATGAAGTGTTTTAGTTGTATTATCCTATTATTTCTGCAAAAACATCTTAAGTTGTGCAACATTGTGTCACATTTTTTGTTTCAAAATTCTCTACACATTCTCTATTAGGGACAGGTCAGGACTGTAGGCAGACCAGTCCAGTACCCATATACTTTTCTTTTCCACCAATCCCAGAGAAGTCAACACTGCTTCTGGACATGGTTAACATAAGGCTTCTTTTTTTTGCATAAAAATGCTTTAAGTGGCCTTTGTGAATGTAACTCTGTATCGCAGTGCTTGCTAAAGTAATCCCTTGCCCCAGCTATTGATGAATGATGGTTCTCGATCCAGTGCCATCTGGGGGATCAGAGATCACGGATCTTAGATTAGACTTTCTTAGACTGAAATTCCTCTAGATACCTTGAATTGTCTAATATCGTTTAACATTATGCACAGTAGAGGAGAAACATACAAATCCCTTTTTTTGCATTTGGGGTTGTATTTGTTTTATAATGATCATGAAATTATCGTTTGGATATTAAAGAAAATGTGATAAAGTCTAAAAATTGTGAGACTTGGTCATAAATGGTATGGAGTTAAAAGATACAGATGCAGATGCTCTACTGTAGATACAGTTGGTGCCAAAAGTCTGAGACAACTTGCATCTGTTTTGCATTGTTCTCTAATTTAATGCAGTGTTTTCTACAGTGGCCCAGAGAGTCACATCACAACTGCATTTACAAATCAAACAAAAGTCGAGAACGCAAGAACATTAAGTCAGAACAGAAATACATTAAGGAAAGACACAACAACATATAGGCAGAACACAACAACATTTCCAAAAATGCTGTATTTGGTGAAGACAATGACTCCATGACTATGACTGCATGACTTTAGTTTCGTTCTTAGATTTATCATCTACGCCGCCCAAGGAGGTTGGGTCCCTTTTTGAGTCTTGGTCCTCCCAAGGTTTCTTCCTATAACACTTAGGGAGTTTTTCCTTTCCACTGTCGCCCTAGGCTTGCTCAATTTGGGATTGGACGTAGTTATTAGGAGATAATCTAAACTTGTAAAGTTGCTTTGAGACAATGCTCCATTGTTAAAAGCGCTATATAAATAGATCTGACTTGACTTGACTTGACAACAACATTTAGGAGGCACACAAAAGTCAAGAACAAAAATATATTTAAGCAGAACACAACAGCATTAATCGAAATGAAAAACATTTACAAAAACACTGCATTTACTTTACTCACACCAAAAGTGCTCCTGGCCACTAGAGGCATCGTTTTGCATCTGGAAAATATGCGACGAGTATGGGCTGCTTTTCTACTGAGCAGCAACAGAATAACCGGAGAATGTATTTTGGTGGGAGGTCCTTGCCACTTATCTACTTTCTAACGAAGTGAGAGGGGTTGCGCTTAAATTAATCCATAGATTCTATCCAGCAAAAAGATATTCTTAAGCCTGACATTGAGACTGATTGTTCTTTCTGTAAGAATGCAACTGAATATGTTACTTGTCTTTTTGTATACATACAAGAATGGTTTGTTCTTTTGATGTTTATTCAAACTTATATTATTGGTGACTTTTCTTTTCGCTTTTAATATCTTCTTTGGTATATCTCATTATGAGAAGGTTAATAAATGGAAAGATTTTGTAATAAGTTTATTTTTATTTGCTAAATATATTCATCCCGCGACCCTGTTAAGGATCAAGCGGATAAGAAAGTGAGTGAGTAAATACATTCATATGTAAAATTAGAGGAAACATGTATTTTCTTTCTTTAATTAAAAAAAAAGAATACAACTTGGTAGTACAGACTTCAATTTGTGAACTCCCAAAGACACGTACTTTTGTTCTGCACTTGGAACAGCAGCATACTTGAATCAGTGCCATATTAGCAATTCTCTCTAGCTGTACATTTGTCTAATTATTTAACTCATTCGTTAACCTGTCTACCCATTTGTGTGAAAGGTTGACAATTTTTACACCTTGTTTCACTCTGTTCTGTCTGTTTAATAAAGACTCCACAGGATGGACGGTTAAAGAATTAAACTTGCTTACTTTACACTACAACATCTTACAACGTTACAACTACAGCATCTTGTAACGTGAGCTTCACAAATGTCTCAGCTCTTTCTGTCCATGTTGCAGCAAACACACACACATAACAAGGTTACTATTGTTACACACCTAAATTAAAACATAAACACAAAGTATATCAATGGTGGAAGCGCTCATATCTTTTACTTAATAGCTGAATCTACATGGAACAATGCACATAACAAACTGATCGCATTTGAGTATAAATTAGCTCCAAACATGTCAGATTTTAGAAGGAAATTTAATTCTGGACTTCAACAATTCATATCAGGCAATTCATATTTAGAATGCAGATTGAATAAATAAAAATATCTTAATTACAATTTTCAAAAACACAAACAATAAAGAAAACCCTATAATGCATAATGAATAAGATAATAAAGTTACGTCAAATCTCCTAAAACGTCAGAGCAAATTTTTCTGCAGGAGCTATCTTGATAAACTGCATAGTTTAAAAACTGCATTATCACCTAAAATCTTATGACTTTATTCTGTAACACAACAACAGTAGTACTTTGAAAGTTGCCCACCCACAGCTGTTGTGGGGATGTCTGGGCTTCCTTGCCCTGCTGCCACTGAGACCCTGAAATCAATAAGCGGACAATGTGAGATGAGATGACATCCAGACCTCTAAGCACAGAGAAGAACAGATACTGAGGAAATAACCCTTAATATCAAGTCAGTAATATAAAGTAAACAAAATTAACCAATTAACTAACCTTGGTAGTGGTACTGTAGGAAATCATGCACTCATCGCATATTTTTCAGATGCAAAACAATGCCTCTAGTGGCCTGGAGCACTTCCGGTGTTTTGTAAATGTTTTTCGTTTCGGTTAATGCTGTTGTGTTCCGCTTAAATGTATTTGTGTTCTCGACTTTTCTGTTCCTCCTAAATATTGTGTTTTCACCAAATGCAGCATTTTTGGAAATGTTGTTGTGCTCTGTTTTTATGTTGATGCGTTTTTCCTTAATGTACTTGTGTCCTGACTTAATGCTGTTGTGTTCTCGACTTTTGTTTGCTTTGTAAATGCCGTTGTGATGTGACCCTCTGGGCAACTGTAGTTTTCTGTACATTAGATAATCAAATCAGAAAAAATGAATAATTATAAAAACCATGATACATGTCAGAATATATTAGTATTTGATTTGTTATTTTTGCTGTAATCACAGTATGCTTGGACTGTAGAAGTTGGCTTGGACTGTAGAAGTTATTGTTATCCAGCATGATTTCACAATATTCCCAAGAGCATCTTATGATGTTACTGAATGCTTGGCTTCCTCCGTCTTTAAGTGCCCCTATAAACTCTCAGTGGGGTTTAGGTCAGGCACGTGTGGAGCCATGTCAGTCAGCATGCCTTGAACTTCTTTAGAAGTATGAATCATTCTACACAAAGATCCAAGCAAGCATTTTAACTTGTGGTCTCAGACTTTTAGTACCCAATGTATCTAGACTGCAGATTTTTCTCACCCACTAAATTCAACCCCCAGCTTTGCTTTTAGAACAGCTTGAATTTTTATGACATGAATTCAGCAAGGTGCTGGAAACTTTTCTCCCACTTTCTAGCCCACGTAGACATGTTTGCATCATATAATTGCTACACATTTGTCAGCTGCACATCCGTGCTGTCAGTTTCCCATTCAAATCCCACAGGTGCTGAACTGGTTTCAGACCTGGAGACTGAGTAGACCACTAACATACAACCGCAAATCAGAATTGTTGGGACAAATGGAAAATGCAAATATATATATAAAACATGTAGTGCTTCTTACATGTACATTGACTTTTATTTTTACATTACATTTACAGCATTTAGCAGACGCCCTTATCCAGAGCGACTTACAATTGGTACAGTCTTACAATCCAAGCAATTGTGGGTTAAGGGTCTTGCTCAAGGACCCAACTGTGGCAGCTTGGCAGAGGTGGGATTTGAACCCTGGACCTTCTTGGCCAAAGTCCAGTACCTTTCTTTGAGCAACATTGTTTTAAAGATTTCAATAATTTTCTCACACATTTGTCGATACACTGGAGATCCTCTGCCCATATTTACTTCTCAAAAACTCAGCCTTTTGTGGATACTGCTTTTGTACCAAATTATTATTATAATCACCTATTGACATCACCTGTTTGAAATTACATCATTATTTACATTTACATCATTTAGCAGATGCCCTTATCCAGAGCGACTTACAATTGGTACAATCTTACAATCCAAGCAATTGTGGGTTAAGGATCTTGCTCAAGGACCCAACAGTGGCAGCTTGGCAGAGGTGAGATTTGAACCCTGGACCTTCTGGTCCAGAGTCCAGTTTTTTATCTCATTGCTAGCCCTAACTTGTCCCTGTCCCAATTTTTTTTAAATGTGCTGAAATGCAGGAATGGATGTTTATTAACAAATTAAATTAAGTTGACCAAAACAAATATATTGGGTTCATGCTATTAAAAGTCCAAATAAATGTAAGAAACAATGCAGTTTTTTTATTTGCATTTTCTATACCGTCCCAACTTTTCCTGATCTGGGGTTGTACAAGGAACTCCCTGATAAGTTCATTGAATCAGTTTGAAATTATTTGTGCTTTGCGACAAATTGCACTACCATGCTAGCTAGATGTAGCCATTAAAAGACAGGCTTAGACTGTGACTGACTTTGACTGTGGCATGCTAATGATGCTTGAATGATATTATTGGGCTCAATGTGTGAAAAAATAACTCAATTTCCCTTTATTTCATTTGGCACTGAGGTTTAATGCTAGGGCAAATCGAGCATGTGCTATCAGGATGGCCGTGACACCCAGAGCAAGTGTCTATGGGATGCAGCGCCAGAATATTGTGGGAAAAGAAATAACAGCGTTCCAAAATGCTGTCTAACAACAATAAGATGCATACAATGCATCCATGATGGTTTTTCCAATCTCCTAAACTCAAAGATATGTTATATTTCCCTTTCTCTCTTTAGATTCACTTCAGTTCTCAAATTGCATATTATTTACTCAAATGCTCTACAGTCCACACCTTAACATCATTACATGACTTTCTTCAGTTTAACTCTTTAAGCTGAATTTTCTCACTTTATAATCTCTTCCTGTTTCACTTCTTAACTATTATAATCTTCTTTAATTATTGACTGAAGCATTTTCTTTTACTCCCGATCTGTTCCCTAGTACTTTTAAAGTTCTGTCAAGTCTGTAAAGTTTATCTTTTGAACTTTCAGTTTTACTCTCTCTCTCCCCCTCTCTTATTCTCCTCGTTAGCATTTACCAGCATTTATTGCTTTTCATCTTTCTTTCTTCTCAAGATAATCTCTTGCCATTAGTGTTGTAGTTAAGACCGCTAGAGCCAAGTCTGAGTCAAAACCAAGACCGTGAGTCAAGACCGAGTCTAGTATTCGAGTCTGAGTCTCCAAGATCAGACCAAGACCAGATTTTTCATCATACAAGAATTAAAAAAGAAAATGGAAATTCACATGTTTGTAATTCACTTTACATTCATTATATATAATATAATATAATATAATATAATAATTTAAATTTTAAAAATATGTAATTAATTATTATCATATTATAGTCTTAGTCAAACTGAGGCAATGTAACTTTTAGAGGCAAATGATGCTGATGGTTGTTTCCCTTCTTCTCTCAAACTTAATCAGAAGTCACTACAAAAAGTCACCTGAATATACAACAACAACATCTATTCTATAAATTTTTATTATTAAATGTCAAAACATCATAATAATAATAATAATAATAATAATAATAATAATAATTCCAGATTTTGCAGACATGGTAAAGTAAGGCTGATCTCGACTCCACCTTACCTCAAGACCAAGACAAGACAGAGCCCAAATGAGTCTGGGTATGAGACAACACTGAGACAGCTTGTTTAATGATATTGAGACCAGATTCAAGACCGAGACTGGACTCAAGTAGCTGCCATGTGTGTCCAAGACCAGGGGTGCCCAAACCTTATAACTGTTTTGATCCAGTGGACCCTGTCTGAGCTATAGAATGTCCTGTTCTGAAATCAATTTTTAAACATAGACACTACAGTGACTAAAGCTGATTTTGTGTTGGGTCTGGGTGTATTTACATGTACAGCATTTAGCAGACACCCTTATCCAGAGTGACTTACAATTGGTACAATCTTACAATCCAAGCAATTGTGGGTTAAGGGTCTTGCTCAAGGACCCAACAGTGGCAGCTTGGCAGAGGTGGGATTTGAACCCTGGATCTTCTGGGCCAGAGTTCAGTACCTTAACCGCTAGGCCACACCATCCCACTGTATATCCCACCATCCCACTATATCCCTAGCTGTGCCAGTGTTTGTTTCCTGAGTCTCAGTGATTCTCTGTGTGTGAGCTCGGTCTGAATGTTGTTCAATGTGAGTCCAAGACCAGGGTTGGCTTTCTTGCTAAAAAACGTTTCACTTCAAAATCCTAGTATTATTTTCTCTCTCCTGTCTGGTGTTTTTACCCATCAATAAGCCATTTTTCTAGAAACGTCTTATGGATTAATGATATCCCACTGGGCTTTATTATATAAAAAAGTAATCATCTTGTTTAATCAGTTTTCATACTCCGAATGTGTAATGCATATCATCTCCTCTAGTTCAAATTCCTCTAGTCTTACTCATTTTGCTTTTGCATGGCTACTCTTGCAAAAACAGACTGTCATATGTTCTCTGGGCCTTTGAGTCGTTGCTTTGCTCAGAGTGCACGGAACCTTATTAACATGAGTAAATGCAGGAAGCATTCTGTCCCTTGAGGCCTGTGTTTGAATTTCTGTGTGTGTGCGTGTGTTTGAATTTGTGTGTGTGTGTGTGGGTGTGTGTTTGAGTTGTGTTGCAGCCTGAGCTCTCCACATCTCCAGTGTGTTCTCATCTCTCTGTGATGGTACTGTAGCCCACACTTCAGCTCTCTAAGCCTCTCCGGAGCAGATATGTGAACAGAGGCCCTCAGTGCACAGTATTACATCACAGCACACACTTTTTAAGATAATAAATACAGCACAGCCTGGTTTATGGCCTTCTCAAAGCTCACACATCTACACAGGTCGAGTTAAAGGCAGTGTATTTTTATTTCTGCCTGAGATTACAGAAGGGCTCAGTAGCCTCAGCAAACACTGACTTTATGGATGAGTATGGTGTAGTACCCTTTAATGGCCCTCGGTTGCTCAATAGACTTTCTGAGCAATGTGCATATTAGATCATTTAAAATGACAACAACAAAAACAACAATTTATTTAGGCACTCCAGTAATACACTTAATTTCTCGTTCTTTCTCCGAAAAATACATAATCACAGCGGGATGTCGGTTCCAAAAAGTACTATGCAAAGTCAGCATAGGAACAAATACTCTGGGACTCTGGTAGTACTGCCTCAGAGGTTAAGAGTTAATGTCCCACCACTGCCAAGCTGCCATGGTTAGGTCCCAGAGCAATCTGTTAATAGACTCTGTGTTCTTAACATTAACTAACTACATGTTCTGTTTTCTTGAGCTTTTGTTAAATGTACCAGTTCCAGCCCCTACACGAGAATGTTTTTTTTTCTTTTCCAGGGCCACACTAAGATGTTCTTCAGCTCTGGCTCCACTCAAGCTGTTCTTCTGTCGTCAGTTCTAGCCCTCACACTGTTATTCAGAACACATCAGAGGGCAGTAAGTCCCTCGCTCCCTTGGTTGACTGAGCATGCCATGCCAGCAGAACTTTCCAGCTGAGGACATGAGATCCTACAGTGACTCTCTGTACTGGACTAACTAATGCTAATATGCATATTCTATACATTATTTTATTCAATATTTTATTTATATACACTATTGTCTATGTGTATATAATGTGTATATATAACTTTGCTATAGTTTTATATTCTCTATTTTATTATACTCTTCATAGCACTGTATTCTGTTTACCATAGCCTATATATTATTAGAATTTATTTTAATTCTCTCTGTTTCTCTAATTCTCTCATTTTTATATAACTTATATTTATTTAAACAATTACTATAAACTTATTAATTAGGTAGCTTAGTTTATTTTTTTAAATATAACACCTAGGTCATCCAAGGAGTATCCATTTTTGAGTCTTGGTCCTCTCAAGGTTTCTTCCTTACAACATTGAGGGAGTTTTCCTTGTCACTGTCACCCTAAGCTTGCTCAATCAGGGCTATGGGCCTTGATAATAAAAAGGTTTATATCTTCTTTAAGACAATGTTCCATTGTATAAAGCGCTATAGAAATAAATCTGACTCAAACTGTGTCCTTAACCTTCAACTGCTTGTATTGTGCCTTGCAAGATACAAACATTTCTTCTCCACAAGGGCCAGGGACAATTATTACCTAAATTATTACCATTGTTCTCTGCAGTCCAGGCCTCCTTTCAACATAAGACACAATGTGTTTGGGCTCACTAGCTTGTTTTGGGGCAGTGGGTGCTCAGCAACTTACGTACTAGGCTTCTGACCACAAGGTTAAGGGTTCAAGTTCCAGCCCTGCCAAGCAACAAGTTAGCTGCACCTGAGTGGCAGGACATATAAGGCCAGCCAATGACTCATTTTCTTGCTGGACCTTGTTGTATGTATTGTATGTGTTGTGTCCTGATAAAACTTGAGAACTATGCCATCTGCTTACATCAATAGTCGCTAAAGTGGTTATTAAGGGGAATACACAGTATTTCTATTAGTCACAATGGACAAGGGGATTAGTTAAATGCACTACATGAAATGAACTGCACAAAAACACAAAGTCAGATCAAATGGAATGTCCTGAAAATAAAACCAGATGTTCTGAATCCCATGTGTTAGTGTAGTAAACTGTATGCAGAACTATTCCTTCAAGTACTGCAGTGTTCTGTAAGTTCCCAGGCTCCAGAGGCAGATACTGAGAACAGAATTACTAATGCAGAAAGGGTGCAACATGGAGAACTCTTAGATATGTGCTGGAAACCTGATTCCTATGGCGTATAAGCTAGGTATTAGCATTCAAGAGATGAGCAAAAGTTTGTGTAGGAGGTAAAATATGAGCAAAACTTTGGAAAAGCGACAGGCTGGGAAACTTATTTACACTATCTCTCTATCTGCATGCATTCAGCACTCCACATAGATTTATCCTTATCGCAAAACTGTCTGAACTGCCTTAATTTATGAGAGCTCAGAGTTTTAAACCAGCTAACCATTTTTGATTGCATCCACAAAAGCAATGGTTTACTGCATTCTCTATCCGGTTTTGTCTTTGTAATTGGTATTCTGATGCTATTTGAAAGTGACACCACCAACTTACGTCAGCATTTTTGCCTCTGGATTCAGAGTCGATCTGTTAATGTCACTTTCACCAAGTGCAGATTGATGACCTTGGTGTTGTGGAAGTGCTTATCGATTGATCATGCGGATATGAACTCAGCTGTAACATTCATCATTGTAAAGTGCAGCCTTAAATGCCCCCGAGTGCTACAAGTCAAATTCCTGAGAAAGATTGCAACAGGTAGCTCAAATCCACAGTTTCATTAAAGTTGCCATTTGTGAGAGGCCGTTCACGAAGCAAAATGGATTCCACATGGTGGTCAGAGAGGCTTTCTAATTTGGCAGGCAAGCTGAGACTTTCCTTTTCAGAATCACAGTCTCTTCGATTTGCTAAGGCAGAGGTGAATGCTCACAATGGCATTCATCTTCCTAAATGAATCAAATCCACATGTTGTTGCATGCTGGGTCTGTGTGTGATAAGGCTGTTGGCATGTCAGCGTGTCCCTTGGCTTTGCATATTTTACATTAGAGCACCAGTTCGCAGCTAAGGAGCAACAGAATTACATGAGACACTGGAAGCTGAAGGATGACACTGATGAGAAACAGCGGGCATGAACGAGCCCTGAATCTGTCACAGCCAGTTGGAGTCTTGAGTGTGGTTCAGATACAACATGTTCCATACGGAGCGCAGAAGGAGGTTAGAAAACTGACTCAAACAGATATTGCTATGAAAATACTAATATGTTTTATCGAATAATAATGAGCATGTTATAAATTGTGCCTAATCAAAGTATTATAGACAATTATATTGATTACAGAAAAGTAATATATGACAGTAAGTGGATAATAATGCTAAAATATGACCGCTGAATAATAGTTTTCAAAGACCCAAAGTTGTTAAACACATGCATATACTATTAGTAATAGTACTAGAAGTAGCAATAGTAGTATCAGCATTAACAGTAGTAGTAACAGTAGTAATAGTAGCAATAGTAGTACCTGTAGTAGTAGTAGTAGTAACAGTAACAGTATTTTTAGTATGAGCAGTTGTAGTACTTGTAGTACAGGGTGGGCCATTTATATGGATACACCTAAATAAAATGGGAATGGTTGGTGATATCAACTTCCTGTTTGTGGCACATTAGTATATGGGAGGGGGAAAACTTTCCAAGATGGTTGTTGACCATGGTGGCCATTTTGAAGTCGGCCATTTTGGATCCAACTGTATTATTTCCAATGGGAAGAGGGTCATGTAACACATCAAACTTACTGAGAGTTTCACAAGAAAAACAATGGTGTGTTTGGTTTTAACGGAACTTTATTCTTTCACGAGTTATTTACAAGTTTATGACCACTTATACAATGTGTTCAAAGTGCTGCCTGTTGTGTTGGATTGTCTCTTCTCCCACTCTTGACACACTGATAGCAACACCGCAGAAGAAATGCTCTCCCGATCTGACCCCCTTAGACTTTTATTTTGGGGTCATCTGAATTGTCTATGCTATGGAGATACGAGATGTGCAGCATCTGAAACAACGGATACTGGAAGCCTGTGCTAGCATTTCTTCTGCGGTGTTGCTATCAGTGTGTCAAGAGTGGGTGAAGAGGATTGCATTGACAATCCAACACAATGGGCAGCACTTTGAACACATTTTAAACATTGTAAATAACTAATAGCAGTGGCGACAGTAGTAGTAGTAGCAGTATTAGTTGTAGTAGCATTAACAGTTGTAGTAGCATCAGTAGTAGTAGTAATAGGAGGAGGAGGAGGAGCAATAGTAGTAATAGCAGGAACAGTAGTAATTGTAGTAGGAGTAGTATGTCATGTCATATTTATTTATATAATATGGATTTTACAATGGAGCATTGTCTCAGATGAGCTTTACCATTTTCGATTATCTTCTAATATCTAGGGCCAATCCCAAATTGAGCAAGCTTAGGGCGATAGTGGCAAGAAAAAACTCCCTAAATCCTATGAAGAAGAAACCTTGGAACGACCAAGACTCAAAAAGGTACCCGACCTCCTTGGGTGGTGTAGATGATAAATGTAAGAATGAAACTAATTTATCTAATCAAATAAGTCTTATAGTAA
Source organism: Ancistrus triradiatus (assembly GCA_025084515.1). Lineage (NCBI taxonomy): Eukaryota > Metazoa > Chordata > Actinopteri > Siluriformes > Loricariidae > Ancistrus > Ancistrus triradiatus. The sequence goes on from JAJAGP010002056.1 coordinate 22,830, forward strand.
TAGTTAAAATAAAACTAATGTAAAAATATGCATATCGGCCTTATTTAGTCCAATACACAGAGCCACTTTTAAAATCTCAAATTCTCAGTAGGAAAGTGCTTGGTGGCATGGCATCCCCAGCCAACCGGAGGAAGGAGAGAGTTACTGCCCTCTGGTGTGGCTGGACATGGTGGGGCTGAACAACTTGAGTGGAGTTGAAGCAGAGAAACATGTTAGTGTTTGGGGCTGGAACTGGTACCGGAACACAAGCTCGGAGAGAAAAGAGAAAGTGTAGTTACTTACTGTTTAAGAGCACAGAGTCTACTAATAACCACTGATGCTATGTGTAGCATGAGAGTCTGGCAGCATTAGCTATAGCAGCATAGCTAGTAGAAGTAATAATAGTAGCAGTAGACTCACTAGTAGTAGCAGTAGTAGTGGCAGTAGAAGTAGTAATAGAAGTAATAATAGTATCACTGGCAGTAGTAGCAGGATTAGTGGTCATAGCACAAGAATTATAACATTAGCAGTAGCAATAGTAGTGGCAGTACAATTAGCAGAAGCAGTAGTAGTAGTGGTGGTAGTAGTAGTTGTAGCAGTAGCACTAGTAGTAGTGGCAGTAGCGGTAAAGGTAGTAGGAGTAGTCATAGCAGTATGGATAGTAGTAGCTGTAGCAGTGGCAGTATTAGCAATAGCAGTACTAGTAGCAGTTGTAGCAGCAGTAGTAATAGTAGCATTTGTGGAAGCAGTAGTAGTTGTAGTAGTACAGAAAATAAATGAGCTTGGTCTATTATGTTAAAGGAAGCAGGAGGAAACAGTGAGGAAATTCGTCACACTCAATTAGTTTTTGAGTTTGTTTCACTTTTCAATCCATTACATTCTGTTAACGCACGAATTAAACACACTTGTGATGCCTACAGTTTTCAAAGACTTTCTGCAGAAAGCATTTAGTATGTTTGAATGAATTTAAAGCCATTTCTAATGAATTCATTTCTCCGTCTCGCTGTGTAACAAACAGGACAAAAAGGCAGTTTCACAATAGCTAATGACAATATTCTCTGACTTTCATTGTTTCATTTCCATTCAATCACAACTCTTCCACTTCTCATTTGTATGAAGTCAAAACTCTGTTAAACTTTAAAAGTTAAACTTTTTCTATCAATGGCTAAACCCAGGGTGTGCTGCTCTGCCTTCTGTTGCTGTAAATCTTGAAAATACAATTCTTCCTATTTCTTTGTCACTTCAAATCAGTCGGTTTTATCCGTGCTTATCCTGGTCATTTTTTTTCTTTAATTAAAATAATTAAAATGATTTAACAAGCTAATTACTTCAATCAATCAGAAGGGCCTCAAACTTTCTTTTTTTTATAGTTCAAGTTGAAAAAAAAAGTTACAGAAATCTGGTCAGGCCCTTCTAACCCCTTCTGAGAAGAGGTAACAAACAGGTATAGGTAAAATATTATATAAATATTTACTTCATGAATAAAGTAAAATAAAAAATATCGTCCAATTCAAAACTCCACTCTGCATTTTTAGGTTGCTATAGGACGGATATCTGACTGAGAGTGGTACTAGCCAATCATAACTAATTATTAGAATGGCTGATTTTCTCTACATGCCTGCGTGACCCTTCTGACTATAATTTCAAGGGTTTGGTAATGTGACTATATTAACAAATGGACAAGATATCTGACCAATCAGATTTATGAAACTCGCTATGGTGACTGACCCATACCGGTGTAACCCCTTTTCGAAGGTTCTGTCGTTCATAAATCAATGTCTATGCACATGCTAATTTGTCTTAGATAACGTCAAATGTCGACTTTCAAGGAAACATGCAATAATGCAGCAATAATGCAGCCAAGTCTACCTAAAAGGAATAGACCATTTTCTGGCAAAGTATCAAAAAATTGTCTTTTTGTGTTTCCTTAATGTCTTTGCTGCCCTGGCATACTTTGGAAATAATAAATTAGTGATCCTACTTTGTTGAACACCTTGTAGGATTCACAGATTATTTTCAAACACGTTACACAGAAAAGTACGTTATGTAAGATAGGAAAACGTTGTGCTCTTTTGTACATGCTACTTTTTGTTATTTGTAGTTGTAATTCTGGGCTGTTGATCTGCATTTTATATTTGATGCACTTAGTCCAGGTTTTTGGGGGTGGTCAGAAGAAGGGGTATCCACTATATGCACTGCATGCCATTGCAAAAGTCAAATATTTAATAGTGAAAGTCGTGTTACATTTTCCTTTAGGAGAAAAATTAGAAAATGTGTCATTTGACCAGGTGTGCTCAAACCTATGACTTGTACACACACCAGTGCCAGATTCTCATCTGTTAACTGCCATCATGCACAAGTGCACAAGGGCTCAGACATAATGCATAAACTAACCTTCCATTGGCAGGATGTACTTTTTCCTGACTTGCATGGCACTTTTAAGAAGTGAAGGACTTCGTTAAAGACATCACTTGAGAATTTCTGAGTACAATTTCTTGTGCAAAGCTGAAAGCAAAAAGAGTGTGGACTGCTTTAGAGAATAACGTTAATATGCACCTGTCTGCCTGTTTCAATCGGAAGGCTTTATTTAAACGCAGCAGGGGTTCTGGTGAGAGAAAATGTTCCACATTCATATTCCTCTCTCATTCTCATTCATAGTAGTGCTGAGTTGTGTACATTGTTTACCGCAATGTTGTAAAGCTCTTCTGTACACTAGCGAGCTGCCTGGTGTCACTGAGTCTGCCGGATGTATTGGCAGGACTGGAATCCTCTTGTCCTCTGATCAATGGAATCCAGTTAATAGAGGAGGAAATGAGATTAACCGTGCCGCACTACTGTTTGTTCTGGCTGTGGAATCCTAATTATGGTAACTCCCTTTGAACAATGAGACTTCTTTTTGCTGCTTGTGTTGTGTATATATGTGAATGCATATATGTGAATAGGCATTAGATGTAAGGCTTTTCTTTAAAATTGCAAATATACTTGTAACCAGAGTGCCTTAATAGGAAGAATACAGTCAGGATCAAGCAGTGAATATTTAGTATCTGGTATCATTTAAACTCACAGCCCTTTTAATCACTGATTTATGAATATAGCAAACATATTAACTCAATGTTATGCTCATTAGGGTGCATTATGAAGAAACAGATTCAGGTTCAAAAAATGATCATACACTAATGCATACACTACATGGTCAAGTGTATGTGGGTGCCTAAACATCTAATAAGATGAGATAGCACTTTATTAATCCCTGATGAAAAATTGGAGAATGGGAAAATTACACTGACCTGGAATCAAACCAATTCGTCCTATGAGGGAAGCAATAATTCCTGGGCAATCATACAGCTGGTTCCACCACTTAACTGGGTGGCACTGTGGTGAAGAGGTTAAGGCATTGGACTGGTCAGGACCTGAAGGACCTCCCAAGCTATCACTGTTGGGTCCTTGAGTAAGGTCCTTACCCCACAATTGAGTTGGATGTCACTTTGGATAAAAGTGTTAGCTAAATTATTAGGTATAAGCATGAAATTAACAGTACCTACTTGCCTTTAGCATGCTGATAGTTACACAGCAATCGACAGATAACCTACAGCACTACTTGCAACTGCATGTAGCAGCAGTGAGCAGGATTTGAACCCACACCCTTACTATTAGTAGTACATCAGTATTCTGGGAGTTTAAATCTGCCAATATCTTGAAGCATTCTCAATAATCCAGGTAGGTAAATCCCAGAAAGATAACTTCATCTGGACAAGATTTTTGTGGGAGAAACTGGTCCACCCCAAGGATGGGGTGGCCTGGCACAAACAGAGCAATATCGTGAATGCTGATAAGTGGCAGGAGGCTTGCCGGGAATTGTACATTGGGGAAACCAAGCAGCCACTGGCGAAATGGATGGTACAACTTAGAAGAGCTAAATCATGAGGCCAGGACTTGGTTTACACTGGTTTACACCCACCTACAGTCAAGTAGGAAGGAAATAGGGATTAACGCTGGTTTGAACGAAAAGTCAAAGAGGCCATCTATGTGAAGAGGGAATGCCCACCCCTGATCCAAGGAAGGGGCCTAAAAGTACACCTCTTACCATATTATAATGCCTGATTTCAGCTATTCCCAAATCCTATGTGAAAAGCACGCATGGCCACTGTAATTAATGGTCATGGCATTTTGGATATGAAACTGATCCCAGGTTCCATTGTTATGCAATGATTGTGATGTTGGTCGTTATGCAAATGTGCTGTGTATAAGATTGGGCAAGTTTACAACTAGCTCAGACTTGAGAAGTTGCTTAAATAAGTGACCAGATGACTGAACTTAAATAAATCTGCCACTGTTTGGGTTCTTGATCCAGGCTCTCCAAAAGTAAGTCACTCTGGATAAGACTGTCTCCTACATACTGTAAAGGTGGAGTATATTTTGTTTAATACTTTCTTATATCCTATGGCGAGTTGGGTTCCAACATTTGCTGAATCAAGTATTTTGAGTCACTTCACTTGATAACTAACCAAAATACATACAGTAGGTCTGTGCTGATTGTGCTCAGTTGATTCAGCAGTCCAATATGCCAGAACACCACCATCGAGGGCCATGTTCAAGTCTCTCAGCAGTGCCTCTGATCTGGTTTGGTTTTGCACAGAAACAATTTGCTATGTCTGAGGGAAGGAAGACTAAGTGTGAGATCATCTCCTCACTGACACAACAATAGCTCTTGGCAGATGTTTGAGGTGATGGACTGCATATCATCAACCACGAGTTGCACAGAGGCACTTGCTGTGTATGAACCCCTCCCTCAGAAGAGCATGGTGCACTTGGTAGCAGGATGTCATGAAACTGGGCAGTTAGACAAGACCAAATAGGGGAGAAAAGAATCTGGATATTTGTACTCTAGGTGTGCCCAAAATAATCCTCTCACTTTCTTTACATGATGGTTAAAGTTGTACTTTTTTTTCTGGGCAGGATGTGGGTGATTAATGAGATCTGTCCAACAAGAAAACAAATATGACTGTGTAGTCATTGTATCATTCCTTGTTCATTTCTTAGCCATTGAGCAAACTAACTCAAATCAAGCCTCAATTTTCAGTCAAATACATTCTTATTAGCGCTGGCACCGGCAGGCCGTTGGTGTGGTGTGGAAAGGATAAATGTGAGATAAATTATTGTGCTTGCTTAAATTGCTCTGGTGAGATTGAGTTATTTGCAAAAATCGTTCACAAACCTCATTTTCAAAGTTTAACAAAGGAACCATCTGGTTTTCTAATCCACCTCTGAATAATGAAAGCAATTCTTGGCCCTGAGGTGGCAATCTGTCTTTCGCCTGAGGAGAGAGCCAAAAGGTTTTACTCTGATAAATACTTTTGCTCTTTCCTATGCATCATTGTTTTCACCCATGTCAGCTGTTTGGTTGGAATAGACTACATTACATCTGTTGCAAATTTCAATTAGCTCTAAGCATCTCCCCAATAAAGGCCTTTTTGAGATTTGCTCCGTAGTCCTCCCATAATTCTCTACTGGTATGCGCTGATATTTCAGTTAAAGCCTAACTCGGGGGATAGATCTCATTTGGACCATCCATTAAGATTGATGAACTGTCACAAGCCCTGTCAGCAGTTAAACACGACAGGCTCCTCTACCGGGGTGCCATCTTACTCTACAAAATGCCATCTGGTGTCAGGCTACATTAGTGATACACCATCAGTGACAAATGTTTTACTACTCCAGGTGGGCAAATTTGCTACTCTTGCAGTTCAGTGAGCAATTGTTTGGCAGACAAGTCCATGGAGCTACCCATCGGCTTGCAAAATCTCTTTTTAAATTACGATCATCGCAAATCATGCTCACCCTAAAGAAATTCCACTGAGGAGATATATGGGGAATGGAAGCCGACTGAATGTCACAGGCCTTCTGTGAAAGCAGCTGTGTCAATGCTGCTGTCAGGAGAGAAATGTCGTTGTCAGACCAGAGAACAGCACATCACATCAGTGTGATCTCCCAAGCCTCCCGATTGGTGATTAAAGTAAAACAAAGAGTCAGTGCTTTTTTTTTCCTCTTCTCAAGACTGCTGTGCAGCTGCTCTCCCCCCATTAGGAATTGCAGCTTTTTAGCATCATTATGCCTTAGGCACATTGCTGTGGACAGAGAGAAAACTGGCACAGGCAGCAGTGATCCTGCTGCTAACCTGTCTGGATGAATAATACATCGACCTGCCAGAGAATGTTCAACAAAGCAGGGGCAGACAACAAGTCACTGCTGGACAGTGTCTGGAGCCTTACTATTGCTTATTAGTCAGAAGAAGTAGCGCACCTCTTTCTTTAACCTGACTGCAAATGCGCTTAGAGAGATTTGTACTTTCTAAGATTTGACCACCTAAATCTCCACTGCACCATACTTCACGTTACTAGTTAAAATATTAGAAAACTGATAGAGTTCCAACGATTTACCATGTTAACCCCTATGGTATTAATTATTCACTATGTGCGCATAAATCAACTCTAAATACAGACTTATATAATTCTGTTGAGATCTTGATGAGCCGTAATAAGAATTAATGAACGACTGAATAGTGACTGCTGAGAAAGCCAGTGCATCCGTAGCACAGTCCTGATGGATTTCCATATGCTGTCTAATTGGTTTATTTCGCATGCAGAGATTTTAAAACATAACAAAAGAGGATTGAGAATTAAATAAGTGTGATGACCTTGGTCACGGTCAATGCATTCTGTAATTCTGGTTTTCTTATGGCATGGTTTCCCCTGGGGCTTTACTGACTGAGATCTCATATATACAGTGGTGCTTGAAAGTTTGTGACCTTCTAGAATTTTCTCTATTTCTGCATAAATAAGACCTAAAACATCATCAGATAAAGAGAACCGAGTTAAACAAATGAGACAAAAATATTATACTTGGTCATTTATTTATTGAGGAAAACGATCCAATATTATATATTAGTGAGTGCCAAAAGTATGTGAACCTTAACTTTCGGTATCTGGTGTGACCCCCCTGTGCAGCAATAACTGTAGCTAAACGTTTCCTGTAACTGTTGATCAGTCCTGCACACCGGCTTGGAGGAATTTTAGCCCATTCCTTCGTACAGAACAGCTTCAGCTCTGGGATGTTGGTGGGTTTCCTCACATTAGCTGCTCACTTCAGGTCCTTCCACAACATTTCGATTGGATTAAGGTCAGGACTTTGACTTGGCCATTCCAAAACATTACCATTATTCTTTACCATTATTCATTTATTCTTTTTTAACCATTCTTTGATAAAACGACTGTGTGCTTAGGGTCGCTGTCTTACTGCATGACCCACCTTCTCTTGAGATTCAGTTCATGGACAAATGTTCTGACATTTACCTTTAGAATTCTCTGATATCATTCAGAATTCATTGTTACATCAATGATGCAAGCCGTCCTGCCCCAGATGCAGCAAAACAGGCCCAAACCATGATACTACCACCACCATGTTTAACAGATGGGATAAGGTTCTTATGCTGGAATGCAGTGTTTTCCTTTCTCCAAACATAACACTTTTCTTTTAAACCAAAAAAGTTCTATTTTGGTCTCATCTGTCCCCAAAACATTCTTCCAATAGCCTTCTGGCTTGTCCAATGTTCTTGTGGAGACCAGTAGCTTTCTCCTTGCAACCCTGCCATGCACACCATTGTTGTGAACATTAACAGTAGCCAATGTGATCGAGGCCTTCAGTTACTTCAGTTACCCTGGGGTCTTTTGTGACCTCACCAACAACTATTACACGCCTTGCTCTTGGAGTGGTGATCTTGTTGGTCGACCACTCCTGGGAGAGAGCGTAACAACGGGTTCTTTCATTCCTTTCATTTGTGCACAATCTGTGTGACTGTGGATTGGTGGAGTCCAAACTCTTTAGAAATGGTTTTGTAACCTTTTCCAGCCTGATGAGCATCAACAACTTTTTTTCTGAGATCCTCAGAAATATCATTTGTTCATGCCATGATACACTTCCACAAACATGTTGTGAAGAGCAGATTTTGATTGATCCCTGTTTGTTAAATAAAACAGGGTGCCCACTCACACCTGATTGTCATCCCATTGATTGAAAACACCTGACTCTAATTTTACCTTCAAATTAACTGCTACTCCTAGAGGTTCACATACTTTTGCCACTCACTAACATGTAATATTGGATCATTTTCCTCAATAAATAAATGAACAAATATAATATTTTTGTCTCATTTGTTTAACTGGGTTCTCTTTATCTAATTTTAGGACTTGTCTGAAAATCTGATGATGGTTTAATTCATATTTATGCAGAAATATAGAAAATTCTAAACAGTTCACAAACTTCACATTCAAGCACCAATGTACTATTGAAGAAGAAAAGTGAAGCTTTCTATAAATGAAGCAATTTAGCCAAATCCACTTAGGTGCAGCATCCTTTCCCCCATTATTTTTGGAAACAGGTTGACATTTGTTTGCTTTATAAAAGTAGTCTTTCAGCAATTCTGAAACACCCTTCAGGAGAACATTAAAGGAGGCAGCTACGGAATTAATGTCTCTAATAAACAAAACCCCCAAAATGGCAGGAGTCATTTATGTCAGCCAATTCAGTACTGCATGAACCTTTTTCTCCAGCTTGAGGACTCCCTCTGGAGCCAAGATGTACCTTCCAAAAGAGAAACTACTCTGAAAGTGGGACTCCTTTAAATTCTATAATAATATAGCCAGTGCTGTCCTGTATCTTTGTGCCTCTCCAAAGGCAAAAGGCTGATTAAGGTGTCATCAACATAGGTGACAATGAACCAGCAGAACATTGTTCATCTAATGTTAGAGCGTTTGAGGCTGTTTTAGATGACATTGGGAATCACAAGGTATTTTTGGATAAAGATGAGTTTTTTTAGGTCAAGGATGATGTTCAGTTTGGTCAGTTGTTCCAGTGAAACTGAAAATAAAGACAGCTGATAATGGTATTTGACTACCATCTTTGCCCAATTACCCAAGGCAAACCCTGCTTAAGGTTTTGTTTGATGATCTCAAAATCCCTGCCTTAGTGTGTCTTTGGATATAAGCCACCATTGCGTTTTCTTCTTTGGTAATGAAGGGTACATCTGGGAATGGCCTCTGAACAGTAGGATGTTCTGGATTAACAGAATCACCAGGGTTTTAATGAAGATAATATGAAAGATGTTTTTGAACGTTGGTATCATATAATCAAATTCTCAGAGGCCCTGGCAGCCCATGCTTTGTCTTCAACTCTAGGTTTAGCTCCGAAGCATTGAAGGCACTCTGTCTCACAAGAGTATTGACAGCTGTAGCAAATTTCCATTTCAAGAAAGGGCCTCATTTGAATAAAAGCTGTCTCATGATTCAGTGCATGATATTGCTTTTGTGCTGTGTGTCTCACCTTCTGTTTGGTTCATCAGTGTTGTTTGTGCTTTCAGCTTTGTTGGAAGTGACATTTGTAACATTCATTTTCATGAGACTCTCTTGTGTGTTCTGACTCTCACCATACCCGGGCCACAACAGAGGGCAGTAACTATCTCCCTCCTGGGGATGAAGTGCCACCAAGTACTTTCCTGCTTAGACTCAAGATCCAAGACTCTGTGTACCGAACAACATAATGCCAATATGCACATTTTACATTATTTTATTTGGACCATCACTATAAGACTTATTTGATTAGATAAATTAGTTTCATCTACGCCACCCAAGGAGGTTAGGTCCCTTTTTGAGTCTTTTGCTCCCAACGTTTCTTCTTCATAAGGGTTAGGGAGTTTTTTATTGCTACTGCCACCCTAGGCTTGCTCAATTTGGGATTGGCTGTAGATATTAGAACATCTAAAATTGTAACGTTGCTTTGAGACAGTTCTCCATTTTAAAAAGCGCTATATAAATAAATCTGACTTGACTCTCAAGTATCGTTCTTGTTTATATCTTATCTAGTGGGATCCTCTCTCAGGCAATTTAGATGTCCTTTCTTCAAGTTGCCATTTAGGATTCCACAAATTATTGCCTCTGTGTCCGTGGTATGAGTTCTCATTACGTCACATTCAGTTTTCCCCTTATGCTAGAATTCTCAAACCAAATACCAATACTACAGAAGAACTGCTGGACGGAAAAGGAAAGACACGTGGAGTTTATTTTTGGCCCCATTTCTTCAGCTCCATCTTTCAGTATTGTTGACTTCTTATTAGCAGACAGATGCATGGCAGTGGCATTTAATTACTGAAATGTTTTGGCATGTAATTATTGTGATCATCTCCATTTTCTCCATCTGCGTCTCCGAGTGAGCAGGAGAGAGTCACACTGATGTTTTTACAGCTGTCAAAACATGTTTCGCATACCATGTCTTTAATTTCATGCTCTCACTTCCATTAAGCGTTGAATTAAACAGGGGTTAGAAGGTTAACCAGATTAGCAGTGGCCCTCTAAGACTGGGTTAGGAACTGCTGTTACAGTGGATCCTATTAGAGGATGAAATTAACTCTATGGACAGTGGCTGTCATTTAGTACTTCCGTTAAGTGATGATGTTGTGTTTCACGCCATTCTGTGATAGCGACTTAGCCCAGTGCTGGAGGGAATGCATGTGTTCTTGGGTGAAGGTGCAAAATAAGCCAATGTAATAATCACAAGGTGGATCATAGAGCAACTTGCAAGTGCCCTGCTAAATAATACATAAACTGAAAAATACATAAACCCACAGTCTATTTAAATAATTTAAAAAACAGTCAATTATTCTGGTTGAATAGTTTTAAAATCACAAACAATGGACAACAATTTTGTATGACAAATAAATTCCTCTTTTCAAATATTTCACTGCTGTACAAATGAGTCATTCTTGACATTTGTTTTCTTTTAGTTACATTTCCCTTCACTTGACTGAAAATGTGCTGCTTTCAACAGAAAATAAAATTAAAATATGGCTATAGTAAAACACAATTAGCTTTAATGGTACCTTGAAGAATAATACTAGCATTAAAAACACATATAAATAAGCACCTACTATTATGGTTAGTTATCCATAGCCTTAAATGCTGATTAGCCACTGTAAGAGTGGCATGGTGATGCATGGTAGCGTTATCTCTATTGCCTCACAGCTCTAGAGACCCAGGTACAAGTATCAGCCTGGCAACTGCCTGTGTGGTGTTTGCATGCTCTCCCCTTGTCTGTGTGTGTTTCTGCTAGATACTTCAGGTTCCTCCTACGTTTTAAAAAACATGCGTGAGATCAATCACAATCTCCAAAGCCCTCCCATGAACAATGGATTGAATTAAGCGGCTATGGCTAGAAGTGAATGAGTGCATATAGCAGGTGCTCTTATCCTGAGCAGCTGAATTTAAAATACTTTAGCAGACATTCTCACCCAGAGTGACATAACTATTACAACCCAAGCAATTGTGAGTTAAGAGTCTTGCTCAAGAACCCAACAGAGGCAGCCTGATAGAGGTGGGAATTAAACCCTGGACCTTCTGATCCAGAGTGCAGTACCTTAACCACTAGGCTACCACAATTGGGCCAGGGTCAGCCGCAACTTGGTGGATCCAGGACTTTAAAATTATTAGACCAACGCCTAATCACTCTTCAGTAAGCATACATATTGCATGGACAAACAGGTTACACTGCCCCTACTGATCAGATTGTATCACGTTATACTTCAACATGCTAAAGTGAACCAGGAAGCAGGAAGGAACCCAATAATGGCCCTGGCCCAAGCAGGTCTGGCACTGAACCTTCAAACCAAGCAGGTAGAATAATTGAATTAGAAAGCAACTGGACCGTGTGCACACGTCACATGCTCCACTGATGGTGTGATGTTCCAGCTGACAGTTTTGCCACCACTGAGAGTGTGTAGTGTGACACTGGTATGACCTCTTAGACACACCATAAACACAAAGCTAAGAGACCGTGAGAGTGAGTCCCCTCACTGTCTGCACTTAAAATCGAAGGAGTTCTCTAATGTAGAGAGACGTTGCTGTGAGTACCATAACAATAATAGGGGAGAGAACAATATTCAGATATGGATGATGACATCCAGAAGAAGGATACTGCAAGAGGCTGGAGGAGGTGCAAGAATTGAGGTTAAGCAAGGAGAAATGAGAAACAGGTTGAAGAGCAAAAGGACTTGATCGGACAGATGAAAGGTTGGGCTGTAGGGAATAACATGATACAAGACAAACTTCTCACTCTCTCAGCTGGAGAAACTCCACCTGGCTCTCTCGGCCCTGCTGAACACTGCCTCAGGGAAAACCTGCACTCTGCCAGAGATAACGAGCTCTACATCTGCACCTGGGTTATCATCACTGAGTGTGTGTGTGTGTGAGTGTGTGTGTGTGTTTGTGTGTACCCTAACACGCAGTAAACAAATGACTTTCCTCTGCAATGCTGAGAAAGTTAGATGGATGTGGCTGAAGCATGTTAGCAGTATAGTTTTGAAAAATTATGAATATACAGTGTGCGGGTATGCACTGCATAACGTCCATTCAGACAACATACCTTTGCATATACATATACATCTGTGGTTCCTATATTATCCTTAATATTAAAGTAATTAACCTACTTAACCCATATTTTACCTTCCTGGATACATTAGCTGTTGTAGTAAGCAGTTGTAATGACACATATAACAGTGCAGCATGAAGTGCAGTCAGTTATATTAAACACAAAAGTTTTATTGTGCAGCAATAACTGCAACTAAACATTTTCTGTAACTGTTGATCAGTCCTGCACACCAGCTTGGAGGAATTTAGCCCATTCCTTCATACAGAACAGCTTCAGCTCTGGGATGTTGATGGGTTTCCTCACATTAACTGCTCGCTTCAGGTCCTTCCAGAACATTTAGATTGGATTAAGGTCAGAACTTTGACTTGGCCATTCCAAAACATTGACTTTATTCTTCTTTAACAAGGACTTGTGTGCTTAGGGGCGTTGTCTTGCTGCATGACCCACCTTCTCTTGAGATTCAGTTCATGGACAGATGTCCTGACATTTTCCTTAAGAATTATCTTATATAATTCAGAATTCATTCTTCCATCAATGATGGCAAGCCGTCCTGGCCCAGATGCAGCAAAACAGGCCCAAACCATGATACTACCACCACCATGTTTCACAGATGGGAAAAGGTTCTTATGCTGGAATGCGGTGGTTTCCTGTCTCCAAACATAACACTTTTCTTTTAAACCAAAAAAGTTCTATTTTCGTCTCATCCATGCACATTTGTACACAATCTGTCTGGCTGTGGATTGGTGGAGTCCAAACTCTTCAGAGATGGTTTTGTAACCTTTTCCAGCTTGATGAGCACCAACAACTCTTTTTCTGAGGTCCTCAGAAATCTCTGTTGTTTGTGCCATGATACACTTCTACAAACGTATTGTGAAGAGCAGATTTTGATAGATTCCTGTTCTTTAAATAAAACAGGGTGCCCACAGAATTCTTTGTTCCATCAATGATATCAAGTCGTCCTGGCCCAGATGCAGCAAAACAGGCCCAAACCATGATACTACCACCACCATGTTTCACAGATGGGATAAGGTTCTTATGAAGGAATGCAGTGTTTTCCTTTCTCCAAACATAACGCTTTTCCTTGAAACAAAAATGTTCTATTTTGGTCTCGTTCCTCTACAAAACATTTTTCCAATAGCTTTCTGGACTGTCCACGTGATCTTTAGCAAACTGCAGATGAGCAACAATGTTCTTTTTGGAGAGCAGTGGCTTTCTCCCTGCAACCCTGAACTCCTCCGAGATCCTCAGAAATCTCCTTTGTTCATGCCATGATACACTTCCACAAACATGTGTTGTGAAGAGCAGACTTTGATAGATCCCTGTTCTTTAAATAAAACAGGGTGCCCACTCATACCTGATTGTCATCCCATTGATTGAAAACACTCTAATTTCACCTTCAAATTAGCTGCTAATCCTAGAAGTTCACATACTTTTACTATAATATTTTTGTCTCATTTGTTTAACTGGGTTCTCTTTATCTACTTTTAGGACTTGCATAAAAATCTGTGGATGTTTTAGGTCATATTTATGCAGAAATATAACACATTCTAAAGGATTCACTGACTTTCAAGCACCACTGTATATATAATTAAATCTAAATATATATAAAATATATTTTGGATTAGTCATTTTACTCACATTATCAATTCATTTGCCATTCAGAGAATCATATAAAAAGATGGCATTCAAATAGCAAAATGCTTAAGATGATCATCCTTACTTTAGTATCACCATCTGTCTGTGCAGTGTTATAACCATTTGAATGCTGAGCCACACTATGCAATAATCTTTGCCCAGCCCACTGCTGGTCACACTGTTGTTAAGGGCCATTAAAATAAATTGTAGTCTGCTGTAGAAAATCAATGCATGATATATTGGTGGAAAGGTCAGCATTTATAAGGATGTGTTTCTATTTTCCCTTCTGGAAAGAGACTGGAAAGGCTGAAAGTTTTGTCCACAAATACCATGAAATATCTATGTTTACTTTATATTAAGGTTGCGGATAGACTTATTTGGCTCATAAAGGAACAGGGCAATAGAAAAGAACAATGTGATCAGACACAAAACGAAAATACTATTTAATTCAACAAAGCCATCTGTTGGAGCTTCATTTCATATTCAGGGTTGCATTCAGGAATGATAAGAAATAAGGCTGTCATCATGCTACACTCATCACAAGTGACAAAGAGAGGAATCTACAGATGGCATACAATATGAACTGATTGATAGAAAATGAATGCAGTAGTGGCAGGTGCCAGCCAAAGCAAACTTTATTTGCAGTTTTTAAACTGAAGGAACAGACAAAAACATGATGATCCTATATCATAATCTGAGGTAATATCAAATATGAAAAACAACACTGAAAGAGGTTATAGAGGCTTTCACTTCTGAGGCTTTTGTCACGCTGCCACTCAGGTGTTTGCTTTGGATTGTGCAAGTAATATACAAATTATGGACAGACATAAAACAATCTAAATGGACGGAAATAAGGAGCTGGGATATTGTGTGCTATATAGAAAAGCAGAAATGCTTGGCGGATAGTGCAAGAACCTAATACTAACTCCGACGGGTACACAGGCTACGATAAACACAGATACACACATTAGAAGCTAACGCTAATGTGAATGGAAATAACAGACTAGAATAAACACAGACACACATGTCAGAGGACAATGCTAATATACACAGAACAATACAAACACAGAAGTTGATGCTAACGCTAAATGGGATTGGGGAAACAGCTAAAGCTAATGCTAACAACACAGACAGAGGCAGGCAGGCGGGTGTAAACGAGACAGGGGTGAATACATAAAAGAGAAGCAGACAAACCGTGATCAATCCTGTCAAGGAGTGAAGATCTAGGAGGGTTTACATAGAGGAAGCACAGTCGGCTGTAATTAAGCAGCCAGCTGTGGAAGGGGAAAAGGTCAGAAAGGGGCCATGTAGGATGACGTAGCTTGCGGGCTGCTCCCGGCACACAGCACCCTGTCAGCTGTCACTTCCAAAAGGAAAAGGAAGGGGGGGTGAAAATCAGAAAGTCTTTGCTTCTTTTTCATTTTGGAAAAATGCTAATGTTTAATATTACATTTGGACATTCAGAAAGTTGCGCTACATGACACCACACAAATTTCATCTTTTGACACATCTGCTTTCTGAACTGGTTTGAATTTCAGAAAGTTTTAGCATTCTTTTTTTTTCTTTGCATTTCATTTGACAACAGACAGTAATAGATCTTGGTAGCTATAATCTTTTTAGTCGTATTGAAAGAAGTATAATAGGGTAAAATGGAGAATGTCCTCTAAATGTTCTTCATTACTATGAAGACTAGATAAAGGTATACTTTTATTGATGCCATAGTTTGTAGACATTAACCCAAACTGACAGTTTGTTCTTCAGAAAACACTAAAAAGTACTAAATAAATGAGAACAATTTTAAAATACCACTCCGTAACAATGATTAGTGTTTACATGCTATCACAAACGAACATAAATATGCACCCTGTCTTATTATCAACTACATACATATCTAAGCTAAGCTGATCTTACCTGTTTTGACATTGTTTTGTCTAAATAACTTTATTAATAAGATGACATGTTATGGTAGTGCACCCAGTGTTCCAGGAAGACTGTATCTAAATCCATAAGCAATGTATGATATGAAAAATATCTTTTTAAATGTAACTTTCAATGTACCTTTTCTTTATGATGCTACATTGTGCTATTTTTTTCTGTCATATTGTTCAGTATTTTGTATGGGCATTTGTTTTCATTCATTCACACACACACACACACACACACACACACACCCACACACACACACACACAGGTGCATGTCATCTCTAGGAGTGTGCAGGTTCTCCCTTAGTGCTGCATGTTAAATAACTGCTTGTTCTCCTGAGCTATGCTGTCTAGTTGTGTTTCTTTTATTTTGTACTTATGTGTAGTATGTGTTAAGGCCAGGCTTGAGAATGAGTGACTTCTGCTTTGAGGCTCCCAATATGCTTCACAAGGTCTGGAAGCTGTGCTATTTATGAAAGTCAAAGTCAGATTTATTTCTGTAGTGTTTTTTACAATGGCACATTTTATTGTGGAACAGAGCAACATCTTAGTTTGTCAATCATTTGTTTGTGGCTTGTATGTTTTATTAGGTAATTGTTATTGCTCGAGTTAGATTTGCTTCATTGCAGTATTTAGTGTCATCTGAGTAACTGTGTTGGATTAAGGATTAAGGTACTGGACTGGGGATCCAAAGCTCAAATCCCACCTCTCTGCCAAGCTGCCACTGTTGGGTCCTTGAGAAAGG